>JABUQX010035879.1:0-37500 GCA_015478945.1 Trachelipus rathkii | reverse complement strand
ATATATATATCATATATATAATATATAAATATATATATATATATATATATATATAATATATATAGTATATATATATAGTAGTGAGTGATATATATATATATATATTATATAATTTATAATATATATATATATATATAGGTATATATATATATTATATGATATATATATGGAAAGTATGACTTTTGTACCTTCGACTCGAGTGTACATTTGAAATAATGGAAATATTTTGCAAAATCGATGACATTTTAATTTTTTGGAAAAAAAAGCTAGAAAAATGATAAAATACGAGTTTAATTTTAAATTTAAGTTAAACAACTTACTATATATATTATATATATATATATATAATTATATATAAAACTATATATATATATATAGTATATATATATATATTATATTTATATATGATATAAAATGGAGTTGAGTGTATATATATATAGTATATTATATAGTATATATATAATATATATATATATATATATATATATATATAATAAATATATTATATGTATATATAATATTATGGGTATATATATTATATAAATATATATAAGTTATATAATATTAATTTATATATAATATATATATTATATATTATATATAGCACTTAATAAAGCAAGGCAAATACTTAAAGTTAGGTTTTGATTGGATTCTTTAAATCAAACTTAATAAAACGATTGCATAATATTGAAATCAGCGTATTAAGGCTTATTATAAAATGTAAAAAAAAAAAAAAAAAAAAAAAAAAAAAAAAAAAAAAAAAAAAAAAAAAAATCATCAATGAAATATCTCGAAAAAGTCGACACTTACAGAAAAACCCAATTACATATTTGAATCAGCGTATAAAGCTTATTAACAAAATGTAAAAAAAAATTTAATGAAAAAAAATAAAAAAATTAGGGCTCGAGCCGACGGGGGGACAGAGGGGGGCGACGTTTTCCATACCCGTAGGTAGGGGAGGGGTGGAGAACCCCCGCGACACCCAAATACCAAGAAGCGGGGGTTCCGGAGCCCCTCCCGGGGGGGGAAATAGTCCACCCTGTCTTCCCCCGGAAGCGGAGCAGGACCCGGACTCCTGCCATCGTGCGGTTTACCCATTGGTGTATATCCTTTAGTTTAAAAAAAAAATAAAAAATTTTAAAACTTAACGGAGTGTTCAGACGAACTGCGTCTACAATAATTTCGACTTATATCCCGTTGCCACTTAAATTGATGTTAGGATCAGTATCACTAGAGAATAATATATATAAAAAAAAAAAAAAAGCAAAAAAAAAAAAAAAAAAGCAAAACTGACGGAGTCGTAAACATAACAGAGAATAACACATTCACGTGACATGTTGACACGGAAAAGAACTTTCGCCTTTCTCTATAATTAATGTCACAGTTCAATATGCATGCGTATTATTTCTTATTCGTCACAAATAATTGTTGGCAATATTGCAAAAAACTTAAAAGTGACCGCAGTAACTTGAACAAATTTCGTATATGTCACTTACATTCATTTCTTGCTAAATTTCTAATAATTTACGAGCGTAAAATATAAATTTATAGTTTAATTTTTTTGTAACATAATATTCGAATATTTTTCTCTCATATTTTTTGGTGTCTTTTTTTTATTTCTTTTAAAATTTAACTTCTATCCAGATTAAGACAAAATATGTTTTTTCAATGAATCGAAATATAATCGATATACAGTTAAAATTAACAATCATACGATAGCGTAAGAAAAAGTAACCTGTACCTATATAGTATATTATATACTATTCACTATATATATATATTATATATATATAATATATATATATTATATTATATATAATAATATATATATTATATATATATCTATATATATATAGTATATTATATATTATTATTATATTATATCATTCGACAAAGTATACTTTCTTACCTATCGAATCAAGTACATTTGAAATATCGAAATATTTGAAATTTCGGTACAATTTGAAAATTTTTGAAAAGAAGTAGGAAAATGAATAAAATACGAGTTTAATTTTAAATTTAGTGAAGCACTTATATATATAATATATATATATTATATATAATATATAATATATATATAATAATATATTTATATAATATATATATATATATATATATATATATATATATTACTATAGTATATCTATATATATATATCATCATGGGAAATTTATTAGGTTTGTTAGAATTCCTTTAACAAACCTAATCCTAACGAAATTTCAGTATTTATTCAGCCTTAAACTTATTTATAAAATTTAAAAAAAAAAAAAAAAAAAAAAAATATTTTGTCATATAAAAATATATGTCGAAAAGTAGCGGGCAGTACTTACGAAAACAAACTAACTAATTTGGAGATCAGCGTTAAAGCTCATTACAAAAATGTAAAAAAAAATAAATAAAAAAAAAATAAAAACTTAGGGGCTCGAGCCGACGGTGGACAGAGGGGGGACGTTTTCCACTACCCGTAGGGTTGTAGGTCTCCTGAACCCCGACTCTTTGGTAATTTGGGTGTACGCGGTGTTCCTCCGCCCCTCCCCTAGGGGGGTATGGTCCTACCCTGTCGTTCCCCCGGTAGGCCGAGAGACCCGGACTCCATGCCATCTTTGCGGTTTACCCTTGGGGTATTCCTTTAGTTAAAAAAAATTATTTTTTTTAAACTGACGAAGTCGTAAAACGTAACTGCGTCCTATAATATTTTTGAATCATGTCCGTCACGCCTTAAATTGACTGTTAAGTCATATACTAGAATAGTATATATATATTAAAAAAAAAAAAGCAAAAAAAAAGAATAATGATCAAACTGACAGTTTTTGATGGATTCATGAGTCTGTGTTTATGTAGTTAAACAAATATCAGGAGTGCCAAGATGTCTATACGAGACAAGTTTGACGAACGGAAAAAGAACTTTTCGCCTTTCTCGTTAGATTAATGTCCACATTCAATATTGCATGCGTTACACTTCTTATTCGTCACAATTAATTTGGAAATATTGTCGAGACAAAACTACAAAGGTGAGTAAATTTTATTTTAGGACACAAAATTTACGTATATATTCACTTACACTTCATTATACTGCTAAATTACAATACTCTCACCGACTCTATAAATGATACTCATTTTACACAGTTTGCAATTTTTATTTATGTTAACAACAAGAGAGACGTTAGAGAGCTCATATTTTGGTGTTCTTTGTATTTTTCTTTTTAAAACTTTAACTCTCTATTCACATTTCAATAATAATCATAAATTGTTCTCTCATACTAACAAATCTTGATCGAATACTAAGAAGTTTCGATAATATCGTAGTAATAAAATTTCAACCAAGCTACATACAGGTATACGGTAAGAAAAAGTAACCTTTACCGAAATACAGCTGAGCGTCACCTATAGCTCATATAATACTACTATATATAGTCTGACCATATGCATGTATATAATACCACCCCTAGACTATTTACTACGAAACTGCCGGCGCTAATAGAACTTAAGTTTCACAGTTAATGCTATTATATATAAACCCACGCGCGAACTGATGAATAGTGATAATATATACGGGTACTCTCTCTTCATGATATAGGTAGTGAATATATATATATATATATCTATAGTATGATATATTATATAATTATACTATATATATATACTATATTATAATATACTATATATTATAGCGCTTATTATAGCTTACGTTTCTTAATCTGACCTATCGATATTTTAGTATTTAACAAATCATAATTTATTCATATTATAGTGTAATCGATACTATACCCAAGATACCGAGAATCTAAATTTATTCATAGAAACATTTATTGTGTGAGCACCATATATATATCATCACTCTCGGTGAGGTAACTATAGTAGCTTATATATAATTATTTTAGCACTACTAACTTATTTATTTATATATATATGATAATAGTATACATAATACCTTCTTTAGCTCTACTCACTTACATTCACATTGACAACAAATATCTCAACCATAAGCTAATACCACGCTTTTCCACAAACCCTCACAAAATCCACCAAATAACACGTCAACACGATAACCGGATATATATTCCGATATAGGAACGAACACTCGTAAATACCAACCTATGTCCTACCATAATTATGAATATATTAATACTGTGGATAACTAATACACTATACCTATAATCAAACCAGCTCGTTATATATGTGTTGTCGAACTAGAAGAAATGTTACCCGCATCATATCTCGAAAACTAAGATAAGGTTTACGTAAGAAATTCAATTGTAGCAATGGTTGGGATGAGCTTCGTTTTGAATATTGAATGGAAAAATTAGTTACCCGATACTGTAATTTTTGTTTAATTTTTTTTTTTTTATCATCACAAATGGGAAAAAGGTCAGAAAAACTAATAAACAATTCTAGATATCAGCGTATGAAATTGATATAAAAGAAATTGGAAAAAAATTGTTTTTTTTTTTTTTTTTTAACTCAAAGAAAAATACCCAGGGTAAAAACGCAAAGTATGGCAAAGGAGTCGGCTGTCGTCTCTCGGCCTCCAGGGGACGACGGGGGACTTCGGTCCCCCCTCCCTGGATATTTACCACCGTCGCGCTCGCAGCACCCCTAAGACCCAAAACAAAAATACAATTGTACGATTCCACATATGTATTGGGATGAAAATGGAGAAATTCTTCTCTTTTTATCATACACATATTCGTCACACCGCTGAATTCCATATATGATATTAGTTTTCTTCTACTTATCGTAGTTTTGGAGAGAAATAAAAGAACAAAAATAAAAAACAAACAAAAAAATTTTTTTTTTTTTTCCTTTTACCGAACAAATTCCATACGCAGATTCCAATATCATGTTATCATTTTCTGCAAATGTACGCGTATCCTAGAGTAATATTTTGAGAACCTCGCTGCGTCTGTTAACTCTTTAGTTTGGCCTATATATAAATACCTATATATAATATATATATTATATATATATATATAAATATATATATATACCTCATAATATTATATATATATAATATATATATATATATATATATATATATATATATATATATATATATAGATATATTATAAAGATGGACTTTATTCATTGAGTATTATTATTGGAACACAGATCAAATATTACTGTATATATAAATTTGAAAGGTCATTAAATTTTTTTTACTGTGATTTTAGTGAGGTTGAAGTATTTTTTGTTCCAATTTTCCTGAAAATTATGTAATTTGAAGGATTTATTCTAAATTTTCCTGAATTATTTATGTCGTTAGTTTAGTCAATAGCAAGGCACAATTTTTAGAGATTGATACTTAGATAACAAGGTTTGTAGAAAGGTCCAAAGAATGTGAATTACCAAAGTAGGAGAAAAAGTATTAATTTTTACCTGTACTAGTAAACATTGTGCCTCGAAGTATACTGTTTCTCCAAATATTTTTTTTCACCAACCATCATTGAGAGTTTTATTTACACTGTAGCCCTTATAATAATATATAATATTCTTTTTAACTCACGAAACAGTTTCAAAGGTAGTAACCTATTTAGATGTCAGTGAACAAACAGTTATTCGATTGATATATCTTTAATTTCTTTAACTTGCATACCCTATATAATATAATATATAATGGAATAAATATAAAGACACACAATCCATATCTCAAAACGTAAACGAATAGCACTACAGGGAAATAGGAAATGCACATTTTTGGATACTATAGTAAACTATACTCTCGTTCGAAGCTAAATCAAAATTAAAAAAAAATTAAAAAAAACATAAAAAATGCTTTTTTGGGGGGGAGCTCGAGCCGGCGGCGGAACATCGTATAAATAAATATTTGTAAGTATTACACCATTGCATTTTGGCGTGTCTCGAGCCGGCTCCAGCGGACCAGGGGAGCGTACGATTTATCACGATTTACCTCACTCGCATAAGGCGAGGAGCGGCAGGACATCCCCCGCGAACTACCCCATAATAAAGTAGCTAACCCAAATGAGCGCGTGTGGTTTCCGGACTACTACCACTCGCCGCGAGGGGGACAATAAGTCACAAACCCCGCTAGTTCCCCGGTAAGCGCGAGAGACCCCGACTCACTGCATCGTTGCGGTCTAACCTGGGTATTCTTTTAGTTAAAAAAAAAAAACAAATTATTACTTGAAAATGAAAAATATATATTTTTAACGTACAGTACATTTATGTATAAGAAGTCTCTAAATAGGCTTTTAACTCTTACAATTTTTATTTACTATAATTTATTTATTGTTTATAATTTTTTTCTTTTTACATTTTCGCACTAAAATACATGTACCCAGCATCTCCAAAGCAAACTAATAGTTTAATATTTCAAGCTGTAGTAGTTTTGAGATATTGGATTCGTGGATCTTCTAGAGTGCTGACCTCCATATACTAATATAAATATCCATCATATACTCATCTAATAACAATACCAATAGCTATAACCCTACCCCTAACCTATCACTACCCTATATACTAATATATATATATATGATATAAATATATATACACTATTATCTATATATATATAGTATATATATATATATATTTAATATATATCAGTATATATATCAGAGGCGACTCCTGCACTCGTGCTACTCGTGCTCAAGCCGAGTTGACATTCTTAGAAACCTCATCTATTTGCAAACTTTCATATGTTACGATTTAATATTCTCTTTATTTTTTTGCTATAGTGGTTCCGCTTATAAATGAAATTTACATAATAAATATATTAAGATTATTGCAAAATTTGCGTTAGGTAGAGACTGTGTAGGAATAATTGCCATTTAATAACGCTTTTAATCCATTAAAAATGACTAATCCGTGCCAAAGCAATTGGCGGATATCATATTAGTTTGAATTTAGAGTATTAAATTATTTCACATTACTGTTTATAAATAAATGTTTAAGATACTATATACTAATTATCATTCAATATATAGATTTATTAGAAAAAAACTATATAATCAAAAAAATAAAAATAATAAAAAATATTACTAAAATATTTTCGCATATAAATATGAAATTAAATCTGTTGACCTTTAAAAGTTATTAAAATTAAATATGTCATCAGTAAATGTGATTTCCTAACTTTTTATAATAATAAAAAAACAACATTTGAATACTAAGGTAGAAAATTTATGATATATCAATATATATATATATAATATATACTACGTATATATAAATAACTCTATTATACCCCTACCTACTACTATATAACGGTGGTTATATATATATCTATATAGTTAAAAGTTATCGTGATATAACAGTTTTAAAGTAAATTTATATGCAAATATAGTACGTATATAATGCAATTGTATATATATATATATAGATTATATAGTAATATATATATAAATAATAAGTATATATATATATATATAACTATATAATATAATATATTATAGAGAGAGAGAGAGGAGAAGAGAAGACGGAGAGAGAGAGATGAGCCACGAGTAGAAAAAGTGGCTGGAGTCGCACTGACCATACTACTCCATACATAAATAGATAACTATATACTATATATATATATATATATATATATACTATATATTAATATATATATATATATTATATATATATCTATATATATATACATATAATATATAATATAGTAAAATATATACTCGATGTCGTATAGAGTATCGCCGTATCGATATGTATATCTCGATAATATCGAAATGTAAGTCAGATAAGAAACTTAAGTTGAGCCATATAACTCTGGTAGGTATGTAAACACCTCTATATACTAGTAGGCCCTCCCAAAAAAACTATACCTATACTTACATTTATTATATGGCGACCCATGCATGCCGGCCGGTGATATATATATATATAACTAAGGATCTATTAATAATTATATATATATTAGGAACGTTCTCTTTAAGAGGGTGTAGTTAAAACGAATATACATTCGAGCGCAAAAAACACTAGAAGCAAAAGTGTAAATCGATTTTTTTTATAGAATGCTATTTCCAATATTAATAGTCGAAGAAAGGTTGCCAAATACAAGCTTTTTTTCTTTTTTTTTTAAACTAAAGGAAAACCAAAATTAATTAAACTAGCAAAGATGAAAAGTAGGGTTCTGCTACCGCACACTCAGGCAGGAAGGAAGGACAACGACAAGGGGGACTTACGTCCCCCCTCTGTCCTCCGTCGGCTCGAGCCCATTAAAAATTGAAGAAAAGATCACAAAATTATCAACCAAAATAATTAACAATAGACACAAATTAACATGAATAAAAAACAAAGCAACTTGTGGAAACTCTGGGGGTCTTTCTCTATTGGCAGTTTAGCTAACACGTCACACTGCAGGGATGCACGAGCAGAGTTGTGTGATCTTCGATATCACGATACGATATTGTAACTTCCTTTATATCAGGATTAGTGACCTATATATTATATATATATATATATATATATAATATATATATATATATATACGATATTAATATATAGTATAGTATATATATTTATATAATTATTATATATATATATATATTATATATAATATATATATATATTATAATATATATAGTATATCAGTGAATGTTTTTTCTTTTCATATTATATGATACTAACAATAAATTTGAGTGCTGATGAGCACGATCAATAAATTTTAAATACCAAAAAAAAAAGTAATTAGTAATTATCGAGTTCAACAGATTCTAAAAGAATCGATATATTTTTAAAATCAATCGATGCCTCGATATTCCTAGAAGCAACAGTGCCAAGTGTTGTTAATAAAAAATCAAATTTTACGTTAAAAAAATCGGTAAAGTTGTGATAAGTTTGGTTAAGTAGACACCGATTTACTGTGTATAATTAACAAAACATCATAACCTAAACTTAATAGGTCCTAAAACGAATTTAACAAAAAAAAATTTTTTGGTTGATTACATTTACGTATAAGAGGTTTGGCACACTGTTTTAGTATTTTTAAATGGGGACGAAAGATATATAAAAAAAACGATATTTGGTCAGAATCTGTTGAGCTCAATAATTACTAAGTAATTATTTAATATCGTACGTTTGGCAGCGCCCGAGACATAGCGACGTCTCGGGATATTTTCTGTAATGCAAAAAATTTCGCCCGAAAACAAGAGAAAAACTGTTACGTCAAAGTAGATCCGGTAACGGTCCGTTTTAGGGTAATCCTATCAGATATCGATATTTTGAAAAATTTAATCGATTTTATAATATTGCCATCTAAGAGTTGACATGTCGTTTTGAATTACAGAATGTGTTCCAATATATAATATAATAATAATAAAATATAATCGATATTTAAAAAAAATTATGCACACGTACACATAAATATAAAAATTTATTGTTATTAGTTTGTTTATATATATAATATATATTACCGTAAAACAGTGCGTTAAATATATAATTATAATATACATATTATATATATATCATATTAAGTATATTTATATATTTTAATGAATATTTTTAAAAGAAGGAAGTAAAATTTCCCTCATTTATAGTGAATAAAAGAGGAAGGAGAGAGAAAAATGCACAGTCAGAGTTGGCGTAATTGCAATGCCAGGACCGCTTCCCTTCTAATGGCGCGCTGCGCGCGAGCGTGCCTAAAAGGAAACCGTCAGTGCACCGCATTAGTAGCGGTGCACTTCAGCTAAGCGTCTGCCAATGCATGTACCGCCAGCCTGCTTAGATGCATTTACCGCTATGGTAATTGATTATGATATAAATTATATATATTATAATATTATACTATATCTATATATAATTATATAATATACTATATATATATATATACCCCTATAATACTATACTACTACTCCATATAACTTATATATATATAAAATTACATTAATTAAAAAAAGTTCTTTAGGAATAATTTTAGAGCAAATTTTTAAATAATTTAACATTATTTTTAACTTTAATTTATTATATAAAATTCAATATATTTAGAATAACACATATTTAGAGTTCAATAGATACGGTACACCCAACGTAAATTATACAACATTTCATTTTTTAAAAAAATTTTATCTGTAAATTTAGCCAAAGTCAGTCCTAATACGTGTTCGAAGCCAAACTATTATGAACGTAAACAGCGCATATCGATAACTTACTAATTACTCGGAAAAAAATACGATATCTGTTAGGATTACCCCTAAAAATGGACTATTCACCGGCTAGTCCATGTACTGGTTCAAGCTCGAATTACTGGCCATTTCGTTACACCACTCTCTTAAGCGTAGGTTTAGGTGAGTTTTAACTGCATCGTCAGATCCAATATAGGTTAGGTTGTTGTTAACTGCCCGCTAAGTTCATGTTATGATAAGTTTTGTTCCATGTATACATAGAATCGTATATATTACAAAGAAAAAAATAAACATACGGAAGGAATGTATTTAACCGACCAACATTATTTTTTACACCCACGCTTAATTCTTTCACTTTTCAGCAAAATACGCCGATGTTTTTCAAATTGCCTAAAAAGAACGGTTTTTTTTTTAATTTAATTAAATTTTAATATCTTTAAAAGGTTGTTGTTAATTGCATTCAGCATCTTAATTAATTCAGCTCTATCATATACTAAACAATATATGAAAACAAAAATTAACTGAATTATAAACTCATAAGGTGTTATATATATATATATATATATATATAATATATATATATAATATATATAATATATATATATATATAATTATATATATATATATATATATATTATATAATAATATATAATATATATATATATATTATATATGATATATATAGGTCGCCTCTAGAAAAAAAAAAAAACTTATCTCAAAAACTACAACAGCTACCGGAAAAGGAAATACAGTGATGGAATGGCTGGGTCTTAATTTTAGTTGCGGAAAATGTAATAAAAAAAAAAAATTCTTCAAAAAACTCAGAAAACGGCTACAGGAGAAAAGAATACATTTTTGGAATTCCTGGTAAAATTTCAAGTTAGGAGAAATGTTTAAAAAAAATTTTTTTTTATAATTATAGTTAATATGATTAGAAAGCCTATTTAGAAGACCTTTTTTTGGTTACTCTTAAAATAGACTTTCTATTAATTTTTTTTTTTTGGTAACTAAAAAGTTAGTTAATTCGTATACCCGACACCAGGCAGGAGTCGGGGTCTCTCGGCCTTTCCGGGAACGCGGGTAGGGCTATTTCCCCCCCCCTCCGGGGAGGGTCTCATGGAACCCCCCCGCTCTTTGGTATTTGGGTGCGCGGATGGCAGGAGTCGGGGTCTCTCGGCTTCCGGGGAACTACGGGTAGGACTATCCCCCCCCTCCGGGGAGGGTCATTGAAACCCCCGCTCTTTGGTATTTGGGTGTCACGGAGGTTCCTCCGCCCCTCCCCTACGGGTAATGGAAAACGTCCCCCCTGTTTTTCCCGTCGGGCTCGAGCCCCCTACATTGCCGTGTAATACCTTATTTACAAATTTAATATATATATATATTAATATTATATATATAATATTTATATATATATATTATATATATATATATATAATAATATATAATACTAATATATATTACTATCTCCCAGCTCCCCCACCACCCAAAAATAGCCAATTTTTGTTTTTTGTTTTTTTTATTTACATTTTCCTATCTAAAATTTTACAAGGATTCCAAAAATGTATATTGTAGCTATTGTAGTTTTCGATTTTTTTTCCTCGGTAAAATTTTACCAGGATTCCAACAATGTCTTCCTTTTCCCTGTAGCTATTGTAGTTTTTGAGATATGGATTATGGCTCTTCTAGAGGCTGGCCATATATATATATTGTTACGTTGAGCGTAACGGAAGAATCATCAGAAGGCTGAATCAGTAATACAATTTTGGTCAGCGGTCAAAATCTATATTGAAACAATATACAAATTCAATATATATTAAGAGAATCAACAATATATAAATACAATTATATAATATAATAATTAATAATTATAATAAATAATAATAATAATAATAATAATATAATAATAATAATAGATAATATAAATAATCATACATTGTCGAAAATAGATAAATATGTTATACATTGAAATTCAGTTTTCTGTTATATTTGACATTTTGTTTTTAGGGAAACTATTACATAAAATATATAAAAATTTTGAACATAGGTCTTTTAGAGTAGGCAATAATTTATAAAAAAGGTTATATAATTGTAAATAAATATAATGGATAATAAAGATTATTTTATATAGAATATTTTTCATTAACATAAGCATGCAGCACAAGATAGAATTATTTAGATACACGATATTCAATGTGACACAAAAGAACTAGGTCTAGCAATTACGTTACCTTGCAAACATCGCAAAGAAAAAAGGTTGTACGAAACTACAACTAAAGCACAAAATTCCGATATCAAAAGAAATCAAGTGGTATCTACTTCTGTAACAAATGTGAAAAGGATTCTGTAAACTGTCTTTTCGAATCAAAGTGCACTGAGCTGGCAGGCTTTTCTACGGAAAATTGAAAAACTTCTGAAGCGAAATGGGCGGCTGACCTGTTTTACGAAAAAACGGAATTTCAGATCACCGTGACGAGGAAGACGACATACATGAAAAAGTAGAAAGTGGAACGAGACATTGGCTCCCCTCCGAAACAGCGGAGCTCGAGAGGGTGTAGGTGAAATCCGCATCTGAACAGAATGCTGCGGGAAGCATGTGCGGTTAGAGGCTGTTAGGAGAGCGTCCTAGTGGAGATGGGTCTGCTGAGTACGCCGGTAAGCGATGCCAAGTGAGCTGTTGACGTGGGAGCGACAGCCGCGAAGCTGGAGGCGTGAGCGTAAGCTGTCGCGTTTGAGCGACAAGCCCTGAAGCTGCGAGCAAGGAGCGTAAGCTGTGCGAACTTGTCGCGAACAGCCGCGCAGCTATGGATTTGAGCGTGAGCTGTTGCGCATAGACGACAGCCGGAAGCTTGAATGGAGCGAGCTGTGCGCTAGACGACAGCCGGAGCTATGGATTGGAGCGTTGAGCTGTGCGTAGAGCGACAGCCGAGAGCTGGAGGTAAGCTGTGCGTTGAGCCGACAGCCGGAGCTATGAGAATCGGGCGTAAAGCTGGCGGTTAGTAGCGACACGCCAGGGCTGAGGCAGGGAGCGTAAGCTGTGCGTAGAGCGACAGCCGGAGCTAGATGGAGCGTGGGCTGTGCGTAGAGCGACAGCCCGAGCCTATGAATGGAGACGTAAGCTGTGCGTAGAGCGACAGCCGGAGCTATGAATGGAGCGTAGCTGTGCGTTTGAAGCGACAGCGCACGCAGAGTTCTTGAGTGTGAGGCCCGGATAGCAGGGATTTTTCAGTATAATCACTATAATTTGTTAGCGATATTGATCAGCGTGCAGTTGAGACGCATGTTCGAGCGTAAACATGAATTTTTTACTTTTTTTTATATATAGAGCTGCTTAGTGAAGATGTTTCCCTGTCTGAATTATGCTGTTGGCACTTAACATTGATATATTTTCAGTATTTGTAGCGTCAGGCGGAGAAATATTAATATTAAAATGATAAAATGTAATGAAAATTTTTGAAGACAATATTACAAAACAAAAAATTGTGCCTAAGATGCGATTTGCACAGCATAAATATTATTAAAAATAAATGGAAAGCAACCCAAATAACACACTAAATACTACAAAAAGGTTATATAAAGAATAGATAAAATAAAATGATAATATAGGTAGCGCTTCCTGTCGGCTGAAAATGCGTAAAAAATTTTAACTTAGAATTTAAAAGTGAAATAGACAGGATTTCCGATCCTGTTACAAATTTTCAAAATTGTCTACGTAAAATGTAACAAATAAATATTTTTTTTTATTTCATAAAGGAGACGCGTCTGACATTGCGAGGAATGATAGGATACCGCGCTTTGACGAACTGGACGATGCAGACGACAGCTCGATAGTTAGAGCATGTAGGAAACATGCGTTAGGGATAATTGATGTAACAAAACGTCCAGAAGAACACACCTCACATCCAGGTCACACACTGTTACTTTAGAGCTATACGAGAAAAACGCAATAAATCAAGAAAGAACCCATAGAAAAGATCAAGTAATCACAATTTTGAGTCAGCAGGTCAAAAGTTACGTATTGAAAAAAACCAAAATTACAATAATTTAATATATAGCAAGACACCGAAGACAACACCCATCAAATCAACAATATCAATAAATACAATAATAATTATAATATAATTAATAATAATAATAATTAATAATAATAATAATATATAATAATAATAATAATAATAAATAATAATACATCCTGTGAAAAAAATAGATAAATAAAATTTTAATCATTACTTCAGTTTCTGTTATATTTACATTTTGTTTTATAGGAAACTCACTTACATAAAAAAAATATATAAAAATTTTTGTATATATAGTCTTTTAGAGTAGGCAATAATTTATAAAAAAGGTTATATAATTGTAAATAAATATAATGAGATAATAAAATATATCTTTACATTTAAGAGAATCTATTTTCACATCTAACACACATACAGCACTGCAGCACAAGATATTGAATTATTTAGATCACACGATCATGTCAATGTGACACAAAAAAAGAACTAGTTCTCACATTACGATACCTGTGCAGAACAATTCGAAGAAAAAAATGATTGTACGACAATACAAAGGCACAATTGACCATATAAAAGAAGATCATGGAACTCTCGGTTACAATGCTGAAAGGATTCTAGTAACCACTAAAATGTTTTTGAAATAACATCGCCCAGCTGCACGGCTTGGCAGCTTATAATTTACAGGAAAGAATTGAAAAAACTTCGTTAGAAGCGAAATGGCGAGCTGATGTCTAACAGACAGAAAACCGGAATTTTCAAGATACACGTGAACGAGGAAAGACGAATGAATCACTGAAAAAGATAGAAAGTGGAAACGAACTAGGGCTATATTTACAAGATACCCTAATATATACTATCTAATAATCTCACTACGCTATAAGTAAGCTGAAAACTAGTATTCACTAACGGTAAAGCAGAATCATACTCCAACCAGAATACAAAACCCACAAAATATATATATAATAAATATATATATATATATTGTATATATATAATATATCTATTATATACTTATATATATATATATACTTTATATGAGTAGAAAGCGATTATAATACATTGTATAATAGCGCATAGCCCATATATATATCATAGTATAAGCACAATAATGGCGGTAACTGTGCGTTGGAGCTGACCTGCTGTGTCGTAGTTTAATACTGAGAATACAGCAGCGTATTGTTTTATTTTTTTTAATCACATGTCCTACTTATATAGATGTATAAGAAGATACTATTTCGCAGTGATACTTAGATATGAATAGTCTAAGTATTATTAAAGAAATCAAACCTCGAAGATTACATAAGCCGCCGGCACACCTACTCATACCACTCTCATTTAAACATAAATCGTTTAAGAGGTCGGAGATGTTGCTAATACCCCGTAATAAACAAACCCCAACAAAACCACAACAAAAAAAAAACTCGACACTCTCCCAAAACCCAACGAAACCAAACACACAAAAACCGACACAACAACAAAGCAAAGCATTACCCTTTAAACAACCCACAATCCCCAAACTTCACACAAACCAACACACCACACCAAGTACCAAAAATTTAAAACCGCTTACCAATACACAAAGGAGAAGAACTAGAAGATTCCTACTATTTTTTTGAAATGAAAAAACCTTATTAGAAAAACCCTACAACATGAGAAAAAAAAAAGTTAACGGCAAAGTAGATCCATGGTAGGTTAGGTAAAGGTTTAAGCATGACATCGCTCAGATCCTATAGGCTAGGTAAAGGTTTACTGCATTCGTCGATTTTCCTATAAGGTTATGTTTCTGCTAGGACCATAGTTCAGCAGGTTACACGATAAGTACTTGTTAAGTATTACAGATCAATTATACTGAAAAAATGAGTCAAGATAGCGACCACAAAACTTACCCCTAAATATATTTTTTTATCCCGCTACTTTTTTAAATTCTTTCACAGAATTTTCTCTTAAAAACCACCATTTTCTTTTCATATGCAAAATATACGTTATTGCTTCCCTTATTAAATTTAATTTTTTAATTTTAGAATTTCGTATCTATTATCATTTTAATTTATTGTTACTATGTTAGTGTTATATACTAACAAGGTACTATGAAAAAAAAAATACAATAAAATAAAATTAACTGTTATATCCACCCAGAGGTATTAAAATTTCTCCATATAATATCTAATATCTACTTTGAGAATAAACATAGTTATATATAGCATTTAGGTAAGATAAATGACTGTAGATATATATTACTACTAGGTATAGATATATTATTTGTAAAGGCTATATATATTATGTATATATAATATTATATATATATATATTATATAATAGAATATATATTACTATTATTATACTAAATATATTTACAATAAAGGTATAGATTCAATATGGTACTAAACATATCTACTGTATGAATATAATTATATTATATATATATTATATATTATATATCTATATAATATAGTTGATATAGCTAATATATATATTATATATATATATATATATATATATATAATTTGGGTGTATAACTGTATATATTCATTTATTTGTTTTGTTTATAAAAAAAAAAAAATTTGAAGCATTTTTTATAATCCCAAAAATGTCTTAAAGAACATGAAACTGGTTTTACGTTTATTTTAAGTTTATTATCGCTTTTAAAATCAGAAGCAAAGGTTCGGTTGACCATATATTCAAAAATTCCTCACCATAAATATGTACACACACAATCGTCTACACCAAGATAGTAGTATCGATAAACGAATGTCCTGTACAATTATAATATCGATATATTAACAATCCATTGAAACGAGCGATTTGTAATTTAAAAGTTTTGTTTCTAAACGCGACCCTCAAATTCTTGTGACTCAGTTGGCTAAAATAGGATTCTAGGTTTACCACTAGGACGATGTATATTCCACCGTATATAAATTTGTGATGTTGCTGGGATATATTTTGTATTTTAATAGAGCTTATGGCAGAATATGTAAACAGTCTCAGTACTTTAATATTAAAATAAAACTAAAGGAGATCAAAGCTCTCGGAAATATAAAATGCATTCCATTCCTCTCAAAAACTAAAATCTTTACTAAATGTTTAAACGCACTGGGATACACGTACGAATCATTTCTACTAATTGGAGAATCGATATGGTTTAATTGAACTGTAAAACGAAATGAAGATGTCAAATCCTAGATTAAGTAAAAATTTTCCATGTAATCGGCAAATTAACATTTTAAAGCTTTTCGCTTTATAAAGCCCTCCCACCCCTGCACACGACACAATCTCCTAGGCCCAATCTACATGGAGCCTGGTTTGTAGACTTGATAGGAATATTAATGTCAGGCGATTGACTTGCACACATATTAATAGTTGATACTCTACCACACACTATGTCCAGATTTCCTACTCCAACATACTGGAAATTGGTTTGTGTTTAGTAGGACGGTTGGGACAATTTTCTATCATTTTACCTTGCAGTTTCGTATCATATATGGTGTGATTTAGTATACTGGAGATCAGTGAGTGTTTCGCAATGTCACAAATTTACGATGACTGAAAAGGAAAAGGAAATTTGAAGAGCCATGATACGCATTTCCAACATCAGAGCTAGCCAACATACTGCCTAGTTGGATCGCATAGAGAGAAACGCCCTATTTCCACACAAAATATCCTGCATATCGGATCTAGAAGATTGTCGAGTTTGAGAAGTGGATCTTTAAAGAATCTGCTGCTATATGAACATATAAGGACTAAATTAAATAGCCCTTCTTGATTCTCCGTGTAATTTTATCCACTGTGAAGAGTGGTAGATAATTCAAAAACCATAATTCGAATACTATTCTCCATCGGAAGAGTTAATTATAATTGAGGAAATTGAAACAAATATTCACTAGAGAATCAGCTCGGTGAGAGTGGTAGAGACGAAAATTCTGAGAGGACGTTCTTTAGAGAAGATTCATTATATATATATATATATATATATATATTTATATATATATATATATATATTTATTTATATATTATATACTATACTATATATATTATATATATATATTAATGAAAGAGATATATTATATATATATATATATATAGTACTTATATATAGATAATATATATATATTTATTTATTTAGTTTATTTATACCTTAGTCTTGAAGACGTCTGGAGAGGGTCTCCGAACAAGTGCTGGTAACCTACCCCTCGAACACCCCCACCCACACCTCCTCCACCCCACCCTATCCCTCGCCAACACCCTACCCTCTTCCTCCCTCATCCCTCCCTCCTCCAGCATCTCCTTTATATTCCATCCATCCACCTCCTCTTTGGTCTCCCCCTTCCTCTCCTTCCTATCCCTCCGCCTCCCAAACTCTCCTAACAACTCTCTGTTCCTCCATTCTCACTAGGATGCCCATACCATCTTAACATTCCATTCTCCGCTCTTCCATTCAATCCTTCCTCCATATATATATAAGACTTGTATAGGTTTTCGTCACTGGTTATTGGGTTGGCTCCTCCATAACATGCTAGCGTATATATATATATATATATTTATATATATATATAGTATATATATATATATATAATTCCTATATTATTATATATAATAATATTATAGTATATATATATATTATATATATATATATATATATATATATATATATAATATTATATTATATATATAATACTATATATATATATATTATATTCTATCCAAAAAAAGGATCCTTGTCTAATGTATCCTAAGTTATCGCCGCTATAGCTCTTCATTGTATATCTATCTAAGATCTTGAAACCCTTCTCAACTCTCAATTTTTTCTTAGACCATCTGGGATCTCATTCTCTTCTTTCCGATCGCCAGTACGGCTTCGGCGTTCGAGGTCTACTGGCGCTATACTTTAATATTAACCGATTTATGTTTTCCGCCTTAGGAACTACGGGAGACTTGCGGCGCTTGACATATCAACGCATTTGACCGGGTTGGCACCGCCGTCACTGCTCTCTAGCTCCCCTCCTTGGGTTTCCTCTTTCTCTTTACTCCTTACTTATGTCTTACTTTCTTCAAGTCGCTCAATATCGCTAGTGGTTGATTGGAGACTACTTCTTTTTGTTCAGATAAGTGGGTGGTTCCTGAGGGTTCCGTCTTATCTCCTATTTTATTCCTCCTTTTCTTTCATTAAATGATCTTCTCACCTGCCCACATCTAATTCTATCCACTCATATGGCCGATGACTCGACCCTTCATTTCTTATAAACTCCTTTCAATTCTGCTCCCTCGTTTACTTCTAGAATTGCCTCTTTTCTTAATCTTTCCGATTCTATTTCTAACTGAATCTGGATAGAATTCCCGATGATGAATAGAAATAACTTGGTAAAATTCAATTCTTTATAAACAAAACTTCTACAAATCTCCCTCTTTAAAACTTCTAGCTTTCCTATCTCTTCCGACGGTTCTCGTCGGCTCTCCTGTTTGACACTATAACAATTTCCTTTGCCTTAACTAAACAAAAAAATGTCTTGAAACTTTCCATCACAGTTGTTATAGGGGCAGGGCTCAGGAAACTGGAAATGTTAAGGTCTGCGAAACTTTTTTTCCCACATCTTAGGTTATCCAGCTATACAAAGGTCTCATTCCCCCATGTATGGAGTTAGCTGCGACCTCATATCTAGGGGGTGGGGGGGAGGGCTCTGGTATTCACCCGGCTTTTTGAAAGGGTCGAGTCAAAGGCAAGGCTTATAACTCGTCCTGTACTTCCAGTCATTGACCCTCTATTTTGCGGGGCAATGTTGCGTGCTTTTATCTCTTTTCTATATGTACCGCAGCGCGAAGGGTGTTCGAGGGAACTTACCACTCGCGCACCACCACTTTTGGGACACCCTCGCAGCACAAGGAGTGCCGTGTCTTCGCAAAAAATTTTGTGTGGAGATTGGTAACTCCAGCCTTGTTCTTTGTGGTACTTACCTACTTTTCATGCCACTCTCTGTTCTGTGGAACTTCCATCTTCTATGTTTCCTCTTGAATTTAATCTCCCTCACTTTAAAGCCTGCGTCTGTACTCATCTGCGTAATTTTTCGCTAGAGGGTGAATAAGGCTCCTCCCTTCCTTGAAATAGGGTCTTGCCGTCAGTGGCGGAAAAAGTGCAACTTATATATATATATATATTATTATATATAGTTATATATTAATTATATATATATATATTATTATATATATATATATATATATATAGATATATATATACGGTTATTATTATATATATATATATTATATATTAATATATATATATAGATTAAAAATATATTCGGACTTTCCCATATATATATAATATATATATAGTTATTATTAAAGACATTATGTGGTATATATATATATAATATATTATTATATATATATATATATATATTCACGTCTACTCATGGAGGTGGTGTATAAAATAATGATTAAAAGATAATCCTACCCAGCGAAAATTCCGCAAATGAACAAAAATACAAGCTTTGAGGTGAGGTAGATTAAATTCAATAGGAAATACAAAAGATGGAAGAGGAAGAAAATTCTACAGAATAGAATTGGCTGGAAAGAAAAAGGATGTCTCACAACGAACAGGGGGACAAGCCCAAAGGGTCGACACAACATAAAAATTTCCTCTACAGCCCGCCGCAGATGTTAGGTTAGGTTAGGGTTAGGTTTAGGTTAGGGATAAGTTTAAGTTAGGTTAGGTTGTTTTGTTCGATTCTTTAGAGAAACTCTTAAATAACCAGATTTTTTTTTCCACACAAGTTCATTTTAAGACTACATTTCTTGTGTAGTGAAGACGTTGTAAGCGTAGTGGTATACACACAAGTGGTCAGTTCCCTAGTGAAAAAATAAAGCGTCGGGTGAAATGGAAAGTACTGAACAATTTGTCTTTTTGACCGTTGATTCAACCCTATCTAAAAGACGGGTGAAATCACCCCAGATATGAGAACAGTACTCCATACAAGGGCGGATGAGAATTTCTTATAGATGGAGTAATTGAGAACATATAAAAAAAAAATCTCGCAGTCTGACTAGAACTCCCATCTTCTTTGAGGCCGCCATAGCATCCGTTGTTATATAAGGTCTCAAAGACATTTTTGATTATGTTAAGGACATTGATTATACGGTATATATATATATATATATATATATATATATATATATATATATATATATTATATATATATTATATTTATATATATATAATATATATATAATTATATATATATATATATATTATTATAAGAGAGATTTGATGGATACAGAATATAAATCGTTATTATATATATATATATTATATATATATATATATATATATAATATTATATATAATATTATATATATATATATATATATAATATTAGGATAAAAAATAAATGTTAGTGAAAACGATGATAAGTAATTTAATTTGTCGAATCCTTTAATTTATCTGATTTTGTCTTTGATTTTTTTTTCAGCCTTCACAGCGAATTGGCGTTGCCATCGGGAATCTTATTTTGGATTTGTCTGTTATTTCGCATCTCTTCAATGGTCCTCTCTTGAAGTCGAAACAGGAAGTCTTTAAAGAGGTATGAGAGAACATTAAACATTGTTTCATAGCTTCATGACACACTTGTATTAATGTATTAATTGTCTTTAAGGGGACGTTGCGCGTAGGGGTTCCTAACTTTTGAGGGTAGTAATCATCAATTCTATGATTTTAGGTTTTAACACTTTCTAGTGTAGATTTAAACCTAGGCTCTTTCGAATGGTCTGGTTATTTTCAACGTGCAAAAAATTTTTATTCACAATATACAGGGGGTTATGGGGGATTCAATTTTGATATGTCATAAATGAAAAATCACCATAACCTTTTTATTATTTCATGCGATCAGCACGAAAACTTTCGGAGTAAGTAAAGTTTGGGGAAGATACATAATTTTTGTTTATAATAAATTTTGTATATTAAGCGGAAATGCCTCTGTGCATGGGAAAAATTTCTAAATTTTCAAAGTTTCCCCATACATGCAGCGGCAAACCCCTTGGGTTTACAAAACATTCTATCTAAACAAAAAAATGTTAAAAATCTTGCATATTTAACTGCTGAAGTTTCGTATTGAGTTGATACAAAAAAATAAAAAGAAAATATCAAGAATGGTTTGATAGCAAAAAATAATTTTTTTTTTTAATTAATAGAACAGGTGGCGTGTAACTTTTTTGTAATATTTACTCGATTGCAATTGAAAAATTTTCACAGCTTGTTTACCTCTACAAGAATAATACATATCTATTTCTAGATTAATTATTTGGGTATGCAACAGTTTTGCCCGCTGATCACGGAGAAAACTTGTTGATAAAACTTGAAATGTTTCCCCATGAGCAGCGACAAATCTGTTGGCATAAAAATTTTCTCTTAACAAAAAATGTCTACCTTCCCAATTATTACGCTCGCATAATTTCAACTGATCGTTATTAAATAATTAATTACAGTTTTCATGTTTTTTATTTTTAAGTTGCCGAAATTTTATTTATTCCATAATTATTGGAAGGAAACATTTTTATTATTTTTTTCTTCTGAAAAATTGAATTTTTTATGGCCTTTATAACTCGACGAAATACACATACTGTTTATTTAGATAAATTATTAAAATGTATGCCCAATGGTTTTGCTGCTACTTGCGGGAAAACTTTTTTTAAAAATTTATTAATTTTTCCATGAACAGTGGCAAAAGCGTTTGGTATAGCAAAAAATTTTATCTTAACACAATATTGTATTCTTTTTGAGCTTGAATCTCTTGAAAGTTCGTTTATTATCGGATATATAATAAAAAAGTTATTCCGTTTTCTTTTTATTGCAAATAAAAAAAGAAAAAAAAGAAAAATTCCAACTATCGAATTTATAGCATTACTTTTTACTATCTCATCTGATTAGAATAAAATTTTCACAGACTTGTAAATATTGGCGAGATACCCATTTTTCTCATTTATATAAATTGTTGTATACCCAACGGTTTGCCCACTGCTCACAGTTCGAAACTTTCTATGACTTATTTTACTTAAAAAAAAACTTTCTTTCACTACCCAAAATCGGGGTATAACCAAAAAATTCAACGCCTTTTTGATACTTTTATTTTTTTGTTTTCAAATTTTGTATTACATTTGAACTACATTTGAAGTATGATTCATGCAAATAAAAAAAAGCAATTAATATATTTCTTGATAACTTTTGATTTTTTGGTAAAAAATATGTTGAATTTAAGACAAGTATCTCAATAAAAAAAAAATTCTCTAATATACCAATGCATCTATTTGTTAAGTTATTTCATTAAAATATATGCGTATAGGCAAGTATTTTCAGTGAAATCCGATTGATAAAAATCATTTGTAGTCAGCAGAAATTCAACTGTTAAAAATTGATGATAAAAATGCTGATTCATGATATATTGGGAGAAATTCAGAATTCTAAACGCGCTTTTGTGATTGTATTAAAACAGAATATGTACAGAATCTTTCTCTTTCGAATGGGGTATAATTTATCCAAAAAAAATTACATTAGTGTTTCAACGCGCACGTCCTTAAAGAGGTATTGCTTCATGGCACACTTGTATTAATGTACTGTCTTTAAAAAGGTATGAGAGAATGTATTAAACTGCTTCATGGCCCGCTTGTAAAGAATTAATTGTCCTTAAAGAGATATTTAATAATTAGAGATGTATTATGGTTTCATGTATCACTTATATTAATGTATTATCTTTAAAGAGATATGAAAGGATGTATTAATTATTGTTTCATGACACACATGAACTAATGTATTAATCGTTTTTAATTAAAGAGGTATGAAAATGTATTAAACATTGTTTCATGGTCACTTGTATTAATGTATTGTCTTTAAAGAGTTATATTAAATTTCAGACTTTTCAGTTAAGAACTATTTTAGTTAGTGTTTATCTGTAATTACAACCAATGGTTAAAAAAAATCGTAATCAGATCCCGGAATTTGTAAATTTTGGTGGATCGCAGAGTCGGGTTTAAAAGCCTACTCATAACGCGGAATCGGAGATGGTTGGAAAGCCAACTAGCAACCTGAATTATCGGAATTGGTTGGAAAGCCTACGAACAATCAGAATCGGAGCTGGTTGGAAATCCTACTAGTGACCAGAATCGTCCGAACCAAAATTGGTTTGAAAACCTACTTGTAACCGGAATACGAGTTCGTTGGAAAGCCTACTTGTAACCGAAACAGTTGGTTGGAAAGCCTACTAGTAACCAGAATAGTTCGAGCCGAAATTGGTTGGAAAGCCTAGTAATCAGAATCTTCGGAACCGAAATTGGTTGGAACGCCTACTTGTAACCAGAATGGTTGGTTGGAATGCCTACTAGTAACCAGAATAGTCCGATCCGAAATTGGTTGGAAAGCCTACTTGTAACCAGAATCGTCCGAACCAAAATTGGTTGGAACGCCCGCTTGTACCCGAAAGCGGAGCTGGTTACAAAGCCTAATCGTAACCGAAATTATCGGAATTAGTTCGATAGTAAAGCTTGCTTGTAACCAGAATCGTAGTTGTTTGGAAAGCGTACTCGTAACCGGAGTTGGTTTGAAAATCGCTTGATTCTATATAGTCTGAATCAGAACCAGAATTTAAATCATATGATTTTCAATTAATGGGATCGTAAATGCAAAATAGACTGAATCGGGAACTAGATTGGCTAATCCTATAACAGATTCCACAGCCATGATTTGCAATAAAACTAAATAATAGTGGCAAAACTGGACCTTGTTGCCAAACCAATGAAAATTTTAGATTCAGTGTAAAACAACTATGTAAAGTACTCATATATTCAGGTCAAAAATTGTTTCCCAGTATAATAATAATAATAATAAATAATAATAATAATAATAATAATAATAATAATAATAATAATAATAATAATAATATAATAGTCGATAGTTATTTTAATAATTTAACTTAGATTATTTATATAGTCTATATATTTTAATTATATTATTATTCCTTATAATAATCCTTTAGGTTTTCGTACTAGATAATGTGTATCTATAAACTTGTGTATTCCTCTTTTAAGGTAACAATGACGTAATTGCAATAGGTTATATTTCCTGAACAAAAGGGGTAGAAATAAATTTCACAATTTCGTTTTAAGCATTAAAAAAATCTTCAGATAGAATAAGTTCCGGATTACTCCATGAATTATGTTGTTTATTATTCAACATTAAGATTAACTAGGTTTTCTGCCTTATTCTATGTATCTGGAAATTATAACTATTCTATATATCTTATCCTATGTATCTATGTGATGATTAACTCTAGGCTCTGTAGTCTGTATCTCATACTATTAATCTATGTACAAGTTATATTATCTATTACGAAAATCACAAATTTTGTCCGTGCTTCATTGTTATTTTGAACAGTGATATGCTGCAACGTAAAGTAATCTTTTTATGGGGGGATCGATCCCCCTTTCCTTATATTTTGTGTGAAAAATTGCTCCACCTAACGTTAAATGGTAAAGGGCCTCAGGGCACTGCCTTATTGTAGTTACTTCCCTGGAGATATTCTCTATATTATAAGAGGCAGAAGGATATTAAATAATGTTTTTTTTTTTTTTTTTTTTTTTTTTTTTTTTTTTTTTTTTTTTGTTATCTTATATTTTGTAGCCATTTAATTGATTGTGTGCATGTTATTGTTATTGTTTATCTTTGTTATTTACATAGTTTTAACATATCCAGACACAATGTAACTAGACATTGTATCTAGATAATGGTTTTAATAATTTCGTTCTTAAACTGTTTATATTTTTTATTGTAGTTGTAATTTGTTTTCGTAGGCTAGACTAAATGAGTTCCTTGGCCTCGGTTTTAAAGCATGGCATGAAGCAAGAAGTACTATTCAAAATTTATTAAGCGCAGACACAGCAACTTTAAAGGATGATGGAGAACTTAGAAAAAGGTTGGTTTAATCTGTTAGTTTAATTTTTTTTTAAATATTTTACATGCGCGAAAACTAAAAAGAGTTAAAGAAGAAAAGGATTGCTTATTCTCTACAGTTAAAAGTTTACGTAGTTAAATTAAAACTTTGCCGCAAGCTTGTCGCATCAAACATTTTGAATTTTCAGGGAAAACTTTGTTACTGTTGTTGAGGAAAGTGTTAGTGGTTATATATTTTAGACTAAATTCACAATTACTCAACCTATAATATATAATTAACCAGGTTAATAAGAACTCTGTTCTAAATTAAATTTGACACACGAGTCATCATAGCCCTTATTTGTATTAAAGGAACTAGATGCTCAATAATTTATATAATTAGATTTATTTCCTGAATTATGAAATAAACTAAATATAATCAAAATTTTTGAATGCTATATCTATTAATTTTTTTACCAACTTGTATGTAATCGTAAAAAAACCAGAATAACACACGCAAAACGTTTCAAAAAATATTTTTTCTCCTTTTCGCAGATGTTTCGTGCCTCAGAGCTCTGCCACAATGCATTTACCAGTTGACATAGGTGATTACACGGATTTCTATTCTTCTTTAAATCATGCGACCAATGTTGGTATCATGTTCCGAGGAAAAGACAATGCACTGATGCCAAATTGGTAAGTACATACGTGTTGAAAGGAATGTCACAAATCCGTTGGCAGATGTACGTCAGTGTGACTTACAGTACAAAACGCACAGTTTTTGTTATGTATGAAATTACTTTAGGAATTCCAAAGTTTGTATATTTTATTTATTTAGGCAACTTTCATTTGTACATATATTTATTTACATTTTAAATTCATAACTCAGGAAACATATTCCTGTTGGCTATCATGGTAGAGCATCCAGTGTAGTAGTCTCTGGTACACCTATTCGAAGACCAAATGGGCAAACAAAGCCAAAAGATGATGAACCTCCAGTTTTTGGACCATGCAAGCTAATGGATTTTGAGTTGGAAATGGCCTTTATTACTGGTCCTGGCAACGAATTAGGAAACCCAATTTCTGTATCAAAGGCACATGAACATATTTTTGGAATGGTTCTCATGAATGATTGGAGCGGTGTGTGTTTATCTTTCGTTTTTGCAACACTATTTATGTAATTATATATATATACATATATGTGTACTTACCATTTACCTAATTGTTAATTTTTAACAGCCAGAGACATTCAGAAATGGGAATATGTACCACTTGGCCCTTTTCTGGGAAAAAATCTGGGCACCACAATATCACCTTGGGTGGTTACCATGGAAGCTCTTATGCCATTTGCAATCGATAACTATGTACAAGATCCACAACCATTTCCGTACTTGCAACATGACGACAAATATAGTTTTGACATAAATCTTCAAGTGGCTATCAAACGTAATTATTATTATTATTATTATTATTATTATTATTATTATTATAATTATTATTATTATTATTATTATTATTATTATTATTATTATTATTATTATTATTATTAGTAGTAGTAGTAGTAGTAGTAGTAGTAGTAGTAGTAGTAGTAGTAGTAATACCTCTCACGTAGGTCTATTCGTTGAAGTCAAGAGGGAGCTCAAACACTTTTTGTTTGCTAAATTCGTCCTACCATTCTTTTGTTATATTTTGTTTTTGTTTATTCTTTTCTCTTATTATTATTATTTAGGAGTTTCAAGTGCCATAAAATTGGTCATCCCTAGAAATATTGCCGGTCTCCCCAGATCGTATGTCCATCAGGTGGAAGTTCTCTCCACCCTAGGTGTGAAAAACATACTCCTTGTTGTCCTAACTGCAAGGGTCCACACCCAGCTTCTGTTCACTCCCACCTCGCGTTGGAGAAGAAAAACCTAGAACATATGTATGAAAATATGTATGTTCGTCGTGAATAACCACGCCAAGCTAAGGAAAAGCTGGCTCATCTCCTTCTTTATTATGCTACAGCAGCAACTAATGCATCTGTGGGTTTCTCTAACATTACACATCGCTCCCGTGCGTTTTGTCCAGAACTTCCTCCACTTCGCATTCCCCCATTCAAACTTCCGTACCGGTCTCGGGGTTACCTGGTGTGATGACTCCTATTGCACAGGACAAATGTACTCCCAATTCTTCTACCATGATCCAAACGACTACTCGACTTCCATCGGCAAAATTTATATCCCTCTCATGATATTCACCTTGCAAAAGTACATGTCGCACCCAAGGGGATATCTACCGACTTTGCAAAGTGTTTAGCGTCTGTGGTTGATGACAAAAGTCCATGGGCAACCTCTGAGCTCAATTATAATATCTCACGGAAACGACCTGCATCAGTTTCTCCGTCCAAGGTTAGATCTTCTCAGACCAAACATCCGTACTCCCTTGCATTTCGACTAACAGACTTCTTAAAACAAGAGGAACCCGTTTGAATTGAAGGATCTTGCTCACTCCTGCCAAAACGGACTCGTCGTTTAGACCCCATGTGGATAAACACAGAACAGTGGATCAACTTCTGCCCGTTCTGAGCTAATGTTACACACGCCACCTGAGACTGCATCGCTTCAACAATAATCGAGTGATTCTGAAACTTACTCGGATGCCACAATGGACTCTTCAGACAACTCTTCACTCATGGGATTACCTCGTGTTGAAACTGGGGGCCCATTAAAAGGGAGGTAGGAGGAGTTATTATATGAGACCTTACGCGGACGTCCTTCGGGAAGAGGTGGCGCTGTCTCGTTGAGCGTTGAAGGTGGGTTGGAAGCTGGTGGAATCAGGAAGAAGGAGGAGTCTTTCCTTTCTGACTCTTCACCTCGACCCACTTTGAAATCGGAGCCGTCGCCTGAGTCATCTAGCCCTTCTCGGCTGTAGATAGCTGCTGATAATTTAACTAAGGACACCACACACCTGCCTTAAAATGTGTCTCCCAACACCCCGATGATGCCAATTCTAATGTTCCTTCTCTTCAATCTTCCCCGGCCTCTGATAATGCACCTATTAAAGGGGCACAGCCCCTACCCAGTCTGCTAAGATATATGGCAGGGTTAAGCAAATAGCGAACCCCCTCCTGTCATAATAAGGGAGATCCTCACATATCCCTGCTGCATGATCTTTCTCTTCCCCGAACCTGCTTTACGAATCTGTTCCATTCACTTAAATTCCCCTCTCCACTCCCTTGCATGCCGTGGTAGCTCGTATCGACCTTGAAACACCGCTTACACTGTTCTCACTTACTTTCCCATTGTAATGGTTTCTGTTCCTATAATGCTGATCGACCTGGAGTCGTGCCGGCGGTAGATATTTTGCTACCTCAGGGAATTGGGGATTTAACTTAAAGGCGAAAATATTTGTTTATTTTCGATGTTTACAATTTTTTGCCCCCCAAAAAATACTTTTATAGAAATAAAAATTTCCGCTTTAAACTAAATTTCTAAAAAATGAAAAAACATAAAGGCAGGATGCATTAAAAGAAACTTATTACTACCATTCAAGGTACTTTATATCAATTGATTGTAATATGTTCTTTTTTCTCCCTTTGGTACAAGAAAAACTCATATATATATATATATATATATATATATATATATATATATATATATATATATATATATATATATATATATATATATATATATATATATATATATATATATATATATATATATATATATATATATATATATATATATATATATATATATATATACTACAAAGGTGGGCACCGTTAATGAGAAAGTTAACGTCGTTTATTTTTAATCGTTGCAAAATTAACGGCGTTAATCATTAAAGCGTTTATCGGTAAAGAATGTAGCGGAAGTTAACGTTAATCATTAACGTTAACCGTCTTCAAAAATTTTTTTTTTTTTTTTTTTTTTTTACAGTTATCACCACCACTCACGGGCAGAGCCCTATTCAAAGGAGGGGATGTTGCACGCCAAATTTCATCCGCTAGCAAATTACGCAGATGAACATAGACGCAGGCTTTAAAAAGTGAGGAGATTAAATTCAGCAGGAAACACAGAAGATGGAGGGTTTCCACAAAACAGTGGTGGAAGGAAAAAGGGAAACACCGCAGCAAACTAACCTGGAGTTACCAATATCTACACAAAACTCGTTTGCAGACACACACCTTGTGCTACTAGGGCGTCGTAAAAGTGGTGGTACGCGAGTGGTAAGTTCCCTCGAACAACTGCAGCTGCGATACCTATAGAAAGAGATAAAAAGCACCCAACATCGCCTCAAAGATAGAGGAGTTCCAAGTGAACTGGAAAAGCGTCATAACAGTTTATAAGAAGCCTTTTGGCTTTGGCGACTGTCCAAAGCCGGGTAGAGCAGAGCCCCCAGATTGTGAGAACAGTATATCAAGGCCGGATGAGACCCTTGTATAGCTGGAGTAACTGAGAAGAGGAAAAAAGGTCTCGCAGTCTAAAAAACAGAACCCCAGTTTCTTTGAGGCCGCCCCAGCAACCGTTGTGATGTGGTTTCCAAGACATTTTTTGCTTTTATGTTAAGGTAAAAGGATGTTTATTTATATTGTCAACAGGAGAGACGAAAGAACCGTCAAAGAGATAGGAAAGTTAGAAGGTATTATGAAAGAGAGATTTGTAGAAGTTGCAGGTTTTTAAAAGGGTGAATTTCACTGAGTTGAGACGACCCACCCGCAAATTCTATCTAGCGGCGAATAGAATCGGAAGATTAAGACGAAAGGCATTTAGAAGTAAAAGATGGAGCAAATTGAAATGAGCTAAAGAATGAAGGGTCGAGTCACCGGCATGTGAGTGGATAGAGTTAGATGTGCAGGTGAGAGAATCATTAATAATGAAAGTAGGAATAAAGTAGAATATAAGACGAACCCTGAGGAACTCACTATTGACAGAAAAAGAGAAAAAAAGTCGCTCCATCAACCATAGCTGATGTTTAGCGACTTGAAAGAAAAGCTAGACATAAGTAGCAAAGAGAAGGAGGAAGGAGGGGAGCAGCGAGCAATGATGCGTGGCATACCCGGTCAAATGCTTTGGATATATCAAACGCGACGCAAGTCTGCCAGTAGTTCTAAGAGCGGAAAACCATAAATCAGTTAAATAGGAAAGTATATCATATTGAACTTTAAAAGCACAAAACCGTACTGGCGATAGGAAAGAAGAGAATGAGATTCCAGATGGTCTAAGGAGTGAGAGTTAAAGATAGAATACAAGTGAGAGCTATAGGGCGATAGTTAGAAGGATCAGAGCGGCTTCCTTTTTCCGAATAGGTTGGACATGTGCGTGCTTCCAACACTGAGGGAAGAAGTGCTAGTATTAAGACATAGAATATAGTTGAACGAGGGTGGTCAGCGCGTAAGCACATTCCCTCAAAACTGTTTTTTCAACCCTGTGTTAAACATTACTAAACTGGATAATAACCGAGTAAATAAACACATTTTTGAGCCATTGAGAGGGAGCGTTTAGGAAATTTTGAAAAAAAAAAAGTTTATCTATTATCGAAATCCGAATCTAATACAATTTAAAATCTGATAAGAAAATATTTTATAAACTCGTAAATTAAGTTAACGATTAACGGATGTAGGGAAAAATTTTAACTCGTTAATAGTCCGTTACTTCTTTTTGAAATTAACGAAAAGCGTTAAAAGTTAACGAAAAAATTAACGAGTTAATTAACGGATTAACGCTTTAACGCGTTAATGCCCACCTTTTATATATATATATATATATATATATATATATATATATATATATATATATATATATATATATATATATATATATAACTATAATTATATTTTTTATATATATATAAATATATATATATATATATATATATATATATATAATTAATAAATACTACTATTCAACTTAGCAGTATGTTTTATCTGTGAACCTTTCTTCACTTCCATGAAAGGGTACGTTTTGAAGTTACTCTCCAACACACCTGTGGAATTACTGCTTAGATATTACGCAGATCTTCGATTCGGGATTTTCACTTGTAACTCTAGGAATAATAATAAAAATTTCCTGTTGGTGGAGCTGAACATCTTATATAAGATCTAATCCTTTCAGTACTGTTCGTGTGTAGTTTTGTTTAGGGACTTCCAACTGTTGTTAGTGTACTGAAACAGTATAGCTACATTCATGTGTGCTGTGGTGGTCCTGTACATCTACTCCAATTAAAAAAAAAAGAAAAAAAATTATTTATTATTTATTATTATTATTATTATTATTATTATTATTATTATTATTACCCCCTCACGAAGGTGGCCTCGTTGCCGTCGAGAGGGGGCACAGACACTTTTGTGTCTGCGAAGCGCCACTTTCTTTCTTTTTGTTTTGTTATGTTTTGTGTTCTCCCTTCTTCCCCCCTTTTTTTTTTTTTTTTTTTTTTTTTCTCCCTCCTCTTCCCCGTCCTTTTTCCGGTTAATTTCCCTTCTCCTCCATTATCTGTTACGTACTACCCTACGTATTCCTGGTCTCTCTTTTGAGTCTCCCCGATTTCCTCCTGAATCCTGGTGGTTATCTGCCGTTGTCTGTTCCATCTTGGGTCCATCTCCCTCTTCCCCGTGGTGAAATTTACAGTTAAAACCGAGTTGTTCTCGCCTTTCTCAGGCCGCCTATTGTTGGGGACTTGAACCTTGCCTAACCACTGGGGAGGCTGTTCTGCACTTGGGTGTATAATCTCGAGCTTCACGTCTTATCCGTGTGGTGCACGGCTGGCATTTTCAACTTTGGGACTGGACTCGGAGTTCCGGGGGCTGCCGAGGCCACACCCACGAACCACCTACAGGGTGGGGTTTCGGGGAGGGAGGTATTATGCTCTGGGCTTGTGGTGGGCGCGGTTTCCGCGGTTACGCTTCCAGGATGTCTTGTTTTTATTCATCATTTGTGTTAAGGTATTTGTGTTTATTTATTGCGGAGCAGATGTTTACAAGGAGAATTTATTATGGGTAAACATAAAAAAAGAAATAACGTTTCCAAGAAAGGCGGAACTCAACATCTGTCGGGTTCCCAACCCGACCCCTTCCTGGCCACATCTCGTCCAGCGCCCAATAGGGGCTTTGATGCCCTTGTTGATGAAATGGTTGGTATTCCACCGCCACCACCTATAGTCTTACGTAACGGTCCCGTTTCTAGGACTACCCCTTCTAGACCAGCTGAGGCTGTTCTGGCCTCTCAGCAACACGTGCTCACTCAATCCTCATGTCAGCCATCTTTAGATCCCCTGCGTCAGCACGGTCTCTATCCTACACCAGCTCCACCGAGCGCTTTCTCTGACCCCCTCCTGGGGTCCCGAGTATGACTTCTTACCCTCTTTATTTTTATTTGCACTCGACTTCGTCACGTCCTCTGACTGCCGTAAGCCAACTTATCCTCAGTGATGCTTTGGAGGCTGCTCTCCAAACAACTGAGCCTCAGGCAACGCCCATGAGAAACGGTTCCATCCTGGTCCGTGCTGCTTCTAGAACCCAAAGCCACGTTCTTGCTTCCCTATCGCATCTGGGAAGGATTCCTGTTATTTCCAAACCGGACGTTGTTCGTAACACGTCAAAGGGTACCATTTATGCGCCGGAGTTCTGTTCGGATACTTCGGAGGCCATCCTCGCTCATTTGCAGAGACACAACGTGCCTGTCACCGACGTTTATCGATTCCCTCCTCGTAAGGAGAACCCTTCCACGTTGAACCCTCGTCTCCTACTTACCTTCTCTGTGCCTTTCCCTCCGACCAAGGTTAAACTTGGTTTTACTATGCACTCGGTTCGGACCTATGTGCCCTACCCGAGAAGGTGTTTCAAGTGCCATAAATTTGGTCACCCTCAGAAATATTGTCGTTCTCCGCAGACCATCTGCCCTACATGTGGTAGTTCTCTTTACCCCAACTGTGAGACCCATCCTCCTTGTTGCCCTAACTGCAAAGGTCCCCATCCGGCCTCCTCTGTCCACTGCCCCTTCGCCTTGGAGAAGGAAATCCTTGAACAGTGCGCAATTCATAAGTTTGATCGTCGTGAGGCTACACGCCGTGCACGGGAGAAGTTGACTCATCTTCCTCTTTCTTATGCCGCGGCGACAACTCATGCCTCTCCGGTCGACTCTACAGTTACACCTCGTTCCCGTACGCTTTGTCCAGATCTTCCTCGGGTTTCGCCTTCCACTCGGCCTTCCGTCCCACGTTCCGGGTCACCTGATTTGGTGTTTCCTGTTGTTGGGACAACTGTCCTCCCAACTCTCCTACCATGGCCCGCCGTCGACCCGCTCGTCGTTCATCGCCGACACATACAACCATCTCTCACGATATCCACGTTGCTGAGATCCATGCCCCCCTCGATGGGGTTTCCACTGATGTCGATGCCTGTTCGGTCTCTATGGTCGCGGACACCCGTCCTTGTCCTGAGTCTGACCTTCCTTCCCCTATCTCCCGGAAACGTCCTGCATCACTTTCTCCTGGGAAACAACGCGGCTCTCCTGGCGGTCCTGATCGCCAATCTGATAGTGGTTCTCCCCGGACTAACCATCCCTACTCGTTTGCGTATCGGGTTACCGATTTCTTGAAACAGACAGACCCTGTTCGGCCTGGGGGTTCACATTCTCTCCGGCCAAAACGTGCTCGCCGTTCCGAACATTCGCGTGGTAACCATGCGGCTGGTGGGTCACCCTCTTCCACGATTGTGTCCCGCACGCCGCCTGGGACCGAACCGCATCGCCCTTACTCGAGTGATTCCGAAACTTATTCGGATACCACCATGGACTCTTCAGACCATTCCTCGTCCACTGCTCGGCCTCGTGTTGTTTCTGGGACCCCAGTCCTTGGGTCCTCAAAGGGTCTTCCAAGGGGAGCCTTGCGGGGTTGTGATCGTCCTGCGGAGAGTGGTAGCTCTGTCTCGTTCTGCGGCGGGGAGGGGCTGGTTGCTGATGGGGCCGGGAGGGTGGTGTTTTCTCCTCTCTCTGGCTCCGCGGTATCTGCGCCCGAGCCGTCGGGCCCCTCTCTTCTGCGGGTGGATCCTGGGACTTTGCTTACGAAAACCGACCACCTGTCTCCCAGTTTGTCGCTTGACCCTCCTGGAGTTGACATTCCCCAATGTCTCTCTCCCCACTCCTCCCAGTCCATGGAGGTTGCTGCTGCTTCAGGTACCGCGGTCCCTCCTGCGAGGGCGCAGCCCCTTTCCCGGGCTGCCTCGTTGTCGGACAGGACTGTGCCTCTTATCAAGAGTGTTGGTGATGTTGAGGTTGACTTGGCTCGCCTCTTTGGGGAGCAGTCTCCTGAAGCTGCCAGGCGCCCCTCCGGTCCTAATCAGAGGGGCTCTCACATTTCCCTATTGCGTGATCTTCCTCTTCCCCCTGGATTTGATGTTTCGGATTGTGGGTCGTTCAGTGGCTCACGGCCCCCTCAGCCGTCCTCTTCCCGGGAGGTGGCTGCCTCTCAGCAGATAGTGACAATTGTCACGGATCGCCCAGAAGTTTGATTGTCTCCTTTCTTTATGATGAGTTTCCTTCAATGGAATTGTCGTGGATATTTTGCTAACTATGAGGAACTTAAGAGACTAATTGTGGCTCATCAACCGATGGCCATATGTTTGCAGGAATTACAACTTCGCAATCGCATCCTTTTCCAACCCTCCAGATACAGGGAGCCTCTCATCTCCCTGCAGCGGGGTGCTAATGATAGAGGTGGGGCAGCGATTCTGCTTCACGAATCTGTCCCATTTCCCTCTCAACTCTGCTACATGCCGTGGCGGCTAGAATTCATCTTGACACACCCCTTACACTGTGCTCGGTGTACCTGGCCCCTAGCTGTCCTTATTCCAGGGCGGACCTTGTCGCTTTATTCAGGAGTCTCCCGGCACCCATGCTGGTCCTTGGCGACTTTAACCTCCGCCATCCACTGTGGGGAGATTCTGTTACTTCCCCGAATGCTGATTGGTTGTTGGGGATTTTACAGGATTTCTCATTGGGCTGTCTCAACACGGGTCTTCCAACTTTTGAGCGTTTTGATACGGGTACTTCTTCCTGTGTCGACGTCTCCTTGTGTTCCATCTCGGCTTTCGATCGTTTCGGGTGGGAAAGGTCGCCTTTCCTTTGTGGGAGTGACCATTACCCGATCGTCATTCCTTCCTTCAGTCCTAGTCCGTAGCAACAACCTTATTCTAGCTGGTGGAAAGACGGAGCTGATTGGCCATCTTTTATCAGGCCACTTACTCTCCCATCCTTCCTGCAACAACTGCATTCCCGTCTCCGACGGAAGTATTCAACGCATTTCAGGACGTGATCCTCAAGGCGGCTGTGGACCATATCCCTCGTTCCTCTGGGCACCGCAAATCTACGACTCCTTGGTGGAGCCGAGAATGTGCTGGGGCTACTCGAGAAAAGCGGCGCCTCTATAAATTGTACAAGCTTACCCCTACTCCTTCCAACTTGATTCTTTTTAAGGCTGCGGCTGCTCGGTCGAGGTGTCTCAACAGACGGACTAGGAAGCAGTTTTTCCGGAACTATGCCTCCACTGTTACATCCTCTACACCAGTTTCATCTGTGTTTAAGGTTGTGCGTAAGATTTCCAGAAAACACCATTCCGACCCCCCTATACTCCTTAAATTTGGCCCACAGCCTTCTGATGTATCTCTGCTCCGGGAGTGGTTGCTGATGAGCTGGGCTTTCACTTTGCCTCCTGCTCCAGCGAGTCCCGATATCGTGAGCCGTTTCGCTCTGACCGCTTACGGGTGCGGCCCCCGGACTTTTCGGTTCCGCCTGGGGTGGGCCCTGATTACAATAAATTATTTACCAGATATGAATTTCGGGATGCCCTAAAACTCTGCAACGATGGAGCTCCTGGCCCTGATGGCATTTCCTTTCCGATGCTACGGCATGTTCATCCGTCAGCGTCGGCATTCCTTCTCAGTCTCTTTAATAGAGTCTGGGTGAAGGGTGTCTTTCCTTCTGTCTGGTTGACGGCGTATGTTGTTCCCATTCCGAAACCTGGCAAGGACCCAACTTCTACAAATAATCATCGACCGATTTCATTGACCTGTGACACATGTAAGCTGATGGAGAGAATGGTAGCCTCCCGTCTTGTTCCCACGCTTGAGCGGCTCCATGCGTTTTCTGACTACCAGTTTGGTTTTCGATTTCATCGCTCAACTCAGGATCCTCTCCTTCGTTTGGATCACGACATACGTGCAGCGTTTGCTTCCAATAACATGACTCTGGCCGTTTTCTTCGATCTTGAAAAGGCATATGATAGCACATGGAGGATGGGGTTTTGCAAAACCTTCACTCGTTGGGTCTTAGGGGGCAACTCCCCCTTTTCCTACGGGCGCTGATGTCGGATCGGTCGTTATGAAGGGGTGCCTCAGGGCAGTGTGTTGAGTGTGTTGCTTTTTGCAATAGGGTTCAATGGAGTAGTGGCTGCCATTCCACCATCGGTCCGCTGCTCCGTCTATGTCGATGATCTTGCGCTTTATGTTACTGGGGCTAGGCTTCCTTGTATGGAG
>JABUQX010035878.1:22500-27902 GCA_015478945.1 Trachelipus rathkii | reverse complement strand
AGATACTAACTCCAGAGTTGTCCTGTTATTCAGATATTACGATGTTTTATTAATCATTGGTATCTAAATGAGCAAAATCATAATCTCTGAATATTAAGACTATTTAATCTATATATATAAGGATATATATATAATATAATATATTAAAAATATAATATTATCATATAGATTAAGATATATATATATAAATAGGTAGATATATATAATAATACATAACTTATCAATACTAGCTTGTATCTTACATTCTAACATAAAATATATATATATATTAATATGTTAGCGTATATAATATATATATTGTGATTATATATATTAACATTGATATTGTTTATAATATAATATATAATATATATAGTCATATTTGTTGCTTGTCTTTATTAATTCATTTAAAGTAATATATATTTCTATAAATAAAGTATATATTAACTTTACTAGGTGTTGTGTGGGTGTTGTGTGTGTGTGTGTGTGTGTGTGTGGGTGGCAAGAGGTTTATTTTGTTCAGGTATAGCATTTTGATTTTGAGCTCGTTATTTCCGACGTCGTGATAGGCAGGGCCTATTTGGTAGTCTGCTTGCCTATCTGAGTATTACTTGAGGACATATATATTATTTATATTATATAATATATAGTACCTTTATTTTATAATATATCCTAGTCATCATTTTGTTAGTAATATTGATTATATATATATATATTAGTAATATCGAGTATCCTAGCTAGGGTCTACTAGATATCTCTAATATATATTAGTCGCTCTATTTATTACTGTCGCCGGGGGTCTATATAACCTGAGCCCCCGCCTTTGCCCCGTAGAGCCCCTGTCCCGTCTTTATGTATTTTATCCGTACATTACTCTCCTTATCTTTATTAGGTGCGGTCCCATAATAAGTATACGCTCTGGCCCTGCACTCTTGTTATACCCTTAGTCGTGCTCTCATTTTACTCCCTACGGTCCGTGATGCCGGCCGCTATTTGGGCATTAATTCTCGCACTACGTTTCGCTTTTATTTATTTTTTTTTTTTATATTTCCGTTTATGTCCGCATCCTCGATCACTATTTTATATACCCATATTTAGGTGCATCGTACGCCCTCTTATATTCCCTAATTAGTTAAGTCGTGTTAGGTATTAGCCCGCACTCCGCATTTCCCCCTATTACTACCTAGCCCCTTCCGTAAATGCCGCTTGATACGCCCTACCCTATGTCCATTTGCCGTGGGGGCGCTTCCTCCGCCGGCCTCCATCACTAGTTACCGTCCTATTTGGTATAGTACTCAGCGTACTCATTCCTTACTACAGCCCGTACGGTGGACTATAATAGGTCCCTAGGCTACTAGTATCACTATACTACAGACGTCAGTCACTCTTCGTTAATCTGTATGTATCTAGTTCTCCACCTCATCACTCCCTCACCTTCTCTTGCCGTTATTCTCCCAAGCCCATATTTCATAAATCATTAGTTAGCATGTCCTTTGCTAAAAGGTTTATTCTGCGCCAAGGCTCTTAAATATTGCTATTAAAAACAATGACACGTTTGTACACATCAGCCGGGTATGATTATAGCGTCCGTCCTACGAAAAGACGAAGGTGTCTCAACGATTTTCATTAGAAGTGCTACTGCTGATATCCTCTCGCGCACACCATTTCTTTAAGTTTAGCCTAGCTAGCGGCCATGCATATTAATTTCCGAGTCCAGAAACAGCTTGTGAACACCATACATCCCCCCCTCTTTTTATCAGCCCAGCTCGTTTAGGGGGTCCCGTGCCATCTGGCCCCCCTTAATCGGCACACCGTTCATCCGCGTTTTGGCCTTTTGCCTTTAATCGTCCACTCTCGAACCTTTCAAATATTTTAATAACCGCTGGAATGCCCAACCGCAAAGACAACTTACCCCCATCTCCAAATATCCGCCATCTCTGCGCGCCGGTTCTCCTCTCCGGCGTGCTGCGTTTAGTACCCTATATAATTACTCGCTGGCGTCCCTGCGCCGGCCCCGTCTCGCACGATTCCTCCCGTCCTCCCCGTTTCCTTTGCCGCTGCCCTTCCGCCCCTGTTGCGCTGTCCGGTTTCCCCGACCCTATTTTATTAGATTTATCTAGTTCCTGAGGTCCTCGTGACTTTCGTTCGTTGTTTGTCCACCGGCGCGCCGCGCGAGTCGCCCGCGCTGGGCCTGTTTCTGTTTGTTTTTATTAGGGTATCATTCGCTGCAGGGCGCTTTGTTGCCGTTGGGTTTTTTCCAGCATTGCCTTTTTTCCCCCGAGATTGCGCCGCTGCCCCTCGGACTTCTCTCCGCTCCGCGCGGCCGCGCCTCGGACCGCTTCCCCGACGCGGCCCTTCCTCGCCGTACCCCGCGAGGCCCGCCTTGCCCCGCGTTGCCGCCTGCCGGGGTCGCGTCCTCAGCCCTCAACGCCGCACGCGAACGCGCTGCCGGTGCCCGCTCCTTCCGCGTTCGACTCCCGTCGGCGTCCGCCCGACCCCTGCGGCCCCCTCTTGCCATGGGCAGACGTCGCCCCTCCCCCCGCCGATCTTGCTGCCCTTTTGCCCGCCCCCTCGCCCCTCCGTACCGCCCGCGCCGGCGGCCCCCGCCGGGCGCTTGGCGCGCGTGCCGTGTGCCGCCTCCCGTCCCCTGCTTTGAGTATGTCCTCTGACACCCCGCCCCGTCTCTCCCGTCGTCTCCGGGCGGCACAACCTCCCTCCGTCCCTCGCCCGTCTCCTCGCCCGTCGCCCTCCCGCCCCCCCCGCTCTACGATGGCGGATCCGCCCGTGCCTGCGACTTCCCGCTGCTCTCCGACTCCCCTGCGCGTTGCGCCGGGTTTCCCCGCTCTTCGCTCGCCTCACGTGCGCGCTCTCGGGCGCTCTTCAGCCCGGCTCCGCGTGGCTTCATTTTTCGGACACCAGGTTGCCTGTGCCCTGCTTCCCCCCTGCGGCACCGTGTTTCGTCTTCCGCCCGCGCTCTCGTTGCCCAGAGGTTGTCCCCGTTTTGGCCCGTTACCTGCCAGGTCCTCACTCGCGACCTCTTTGCCCCTGCTCTATTGTCTGCCCCCCTCCTCGTTTATCGCCCGGGTCGCTCCTGTCCCCCCCTTTTCGACTTTCCGGCCTCTCCTCCTGCCTGCCTTCCCCGCGGCGCTATCGTTGCTCTTTTCCATTCGACCTTCCCCCGCCTTTGCTCCGGTTCCTCCCATCGGGGCTGCTGCACGTTCTTTGCCCTGTGGTCATCTGTTTGGCGTGGTCCCTGGTTGGCTTCCCCGTGGTTGTGGCAGTCGGCCGCGTCGTGTGTCAGGTTGACGACGGGGTGTATGCGCGTACAGTGTGTGTGTGCACTCGGACTCCCCCTGGCCCTGTCCTGGGGGCCTCGCGACGCGCCGTTTTCCTCCGGGTTTCCGTGCTGCGGCCCTCTTGTCTCCCTCGTTTGCGGACGGCCGTGTCAGAATCTCTTCTCTCTCAGTCTCTTACTCTCTCTCTCTCGTAGTACTAAGCAGAAGTTTCTTCTCATCTCTCATCTTCTCCCTCTCTCTTCTTCGTTCTCGTGACTGTTCCGTACTCCTTCTCGTACGACATTCCGTACGGTCTTCCTCTCGTCGTCTTCTCTAATGCCTCCTCTCGGTACGCAGTCATCCGATCTCTGCGTCTCGATCTCTGCCAGAGTCTCTGTCTCGGTCCTTGTGCTCATCTTCTCTCTCTGTCTCGTCCTCCTCCTTTCCGGCGCGTGACTCCGTCCAGTGGCTGAGCGAGACCAGTCAGTCCTCCTTCGCACTCCCCCATCTCTGAGACTACCGCCCTCCTCCACCTTCTCCTTCCCCTCTCAGGTGTCCTACCTTTCAAGGGAGAGTTTCCTTCTCTTTTCTTCGTTCCCTGAGCATCCCCCTCGCTCCCCTTGTTGCCGGGCCTGCTCCGTCTTCCCTGCCCCTTCTGCCCGCTGTGCCCCCCTTTTTCCCCTTCTACCGCCCTCCCCCACTGGCTTCTTTCTCCGCTTCCACCGCACTTTTTCGCTTTTGCTCCTCTTCGTCCCTGACTAGTGTCTTTTCCCCTCTGCCCCACGCCTCTTCTTCCTCGGCTGCTCGCCGACCCCGCCCGTTCCTGGCTTCCGCCCTGAGTTTCGTTCCCCGCTTTTCCTGGTGTGTCCGTTTCTGCCCTCTTTTGCTTTTTCTTGCCTGCGCTCTTTCTGCCCTCGCCGCCTTCCCCCCTCGGCACCCTCCTCTTTCCCCTCTGTGCCCTGCCCCCGTCGTTTCCGCGCTTTTGGTTATTGTACTCTCGGCCCGACAACTTTCTCTGTCCGCGTCTCGTGTTTGCCGCATTTGCTCCTTCTCTTCTCTCCCGCCGCGGGTTTCTGTCATCTTTGCACCGTCCTTCCTTTTCCTCGCCGTCTTCGCGCCGCTTTCATCGTTGCCCCCTCGCGTAACTCCTGTTTGCCCACCCGCCTTTTCTGCGCTACTAGTCTTCGTTCCCTCTTCCACGGGTTTTCGGACCGCGTAACCTTCTTGTCTACCGCCTTCTCCTTCCCTGTCCGGCCTTTTCCCCTTTGTGCTGTCCCGCCTCACGGGCCCCCGCCGCGCTTCCTTTACTTCCACCTGCCTCTCCCCCTGTCTCCCTCTCTTCTTCCCGCCCCGTCTGCCCCCTCTTGCGTTCCCGCCACGTTGGGAGCGCTTTCGTTCTCCTCTTCCTCCTGCCTGCTCTCCCGCCCCCACTTTCTGCGGCATGCGCTGCGTTGGCGGCTCGCGCCCCTTCTGCGGCTCTCTGCCTCTGTGGTGCGCTCTCCGCTCCCCTCTCATATCTCTCTCTCTCTCTCTATATATTCTCTCTCTCTCTACTCTATCTCTCTCTCTCTCTCTCTCTCTCGTCTATCTCTACTATATATATCCAGTCACTGTAGACCTATCGTACCATTCGACTTTCGGTTATCGCATTAATATTCCCTATTGGGTTCAGGTCTGCCAGTTTCGGCATCCTCCTAGTTTCCAGGGTTCTCAGTTTGTTGTCGTTATACACAATACACCCTCCTAAATCTGTGCATAATAACAAATCTTATCATACGTGACCTAGGAAGGGACCTAAACGAACTAGCCTATATGGATGTCGATGCCATAGACCAAAACCCTAACCTAGATTGGATTTATATTGGCCCGCTAAAGTAGACATAGCCTAGACTGTTTAACTGTCCTTAAATAATAGCTATAAAAGTAGAACCTAACCTAGATCAATTAAGTGTCCTCAAATATAATACAGCTATATCCTTAAATATAATATATATATATAATATATATATATATTATAATATATATATATATAATATATATATAATATATATATATATATATATATATATATATATTATATATAATATTATATATATATAAGATTTGTCCAGTACTTTTCAACAATAATCTTAAAACAAGGGAAGAATA
>JABUQX010035878.1:0-20000 GCA_015478945.1 Trachelipus rathkii | reverse complement strand
TTCATTTTGTGCAGAAAAAGATGATAGCTGCGTTTCCAGAAGCCCGATTGCAGCCCGGGCGGGCACACAGGAGAACATGCATCGTTTCCAGAGCCCTTTTGCGCACTTTTACGTCAGTCAAACGTCACAGTCAGTGGCCCGTTGTTAAATCCTCGATTTCGGGAATTAATAAACGGGCGGGCTGCGCGGAAGAATACTTTAGCTGCGTTTCCAGAAGCCCGAGTGCAGCCCGTGTGAAAAATCGACTCGGAAACGCTTAGAATTGAAAAAAAAAAAATTACATTAACCAATTAGAGAACAAGGAAATTGAGTACCTAGGAAACGTCGCCGATGCGCACATGACAATACCGAGTCGAAAAAATTAGCGAGATCAAGTGGCTGCAATAGATAAAAATACTCTCACATTAATAACTTTATAATGCATCTATTTTATGAAATGATAACGATATATTAGTATCCTTAATATAAAAGATTAACTAAAAATATTTAAAAAAATTTTGGAAGTCGTATTGTATAAAAATGTTTTTATGCTAAAAAGAAGAATGTTTGTTAAACAAAGTATTCTTCCGCGCGACAGCCGCCCCCATTTAATAATTCCCGAAATCGAGGATTAAACAACGGGCACCTAGACTGTGACCAGCGTTAGAACTGTGCGCAAAAACGGGCTCTGGGAAACGATACATGCTGACGGCCTGTGGCCCGCCCGGCAGGCTGCAGTACGATGAGCTTTCTGGAAAACGGCAAGCTTTTGATTTTATAAAATACAATTTGTATAATAATTACATAATAAATTTACAAGCAAATCTATTGTTACTTACCAAAAAGACGTAAATAATATTTTTTGGAAATGGACTTATAGCAAATTATTTTTAATATTTAGAGAATATTAGTATAATACTTTTTTGTTATACTCCCTATTTTTGTTATATTTAAGAACTAATATATCGTACCATCATTTCAATAAAAAGATCAAAACACAAGAGTATAAGAGTATTGTTACAATTGCCAGCTGATTCGACGGGCGCGCTCGGCCGTTTCCAGGTACTCAAATTTCCTGTTCTCTGATTGGTTAGTGTAATTCTTTTTTTTTAGTTCGAAGCGTTTCCGAATCGATTTTGCACACGGGCTGCACTGTCGGGCTTCTGGAAACGCAGCTGGATAAATATGAAGGAAAAAGAATAAAGATGCCAGGTTTTGATCCACAGCCAAGAAGTGAAGCGTGCAGTTTAGAGTGCATCGACAACTTTTATGTAGAGCTAGAAAAAAGACTAACATCGATGAACAATGTTTATGGACAATTTGCTGTTGTACACTCATAAAATCTTGTAAAGGCAAGTGATGAAAAGATAGAAACTTATATACATCAGTTCACAGATACTTTCAATGATTTATATGAAGAAGAAATATCGCCAGAAGTGAAGAAGCTGAGAAGATATCTGAAGGCTTCTGGCATAAAAATTGATGATGCGGCCTCATGGACATCATTGCATAATGCTTAAGTTTATTATTGAAATGGACTTTCGTGAATCGTTTCCAAACATAACTGAGGCACTTAAACTGTTGCGAAGAAAAGGTTTGAGTCTCGAATAGCCGGGTTTTTTTCCAAAACTGAAATTAATTAAAAATACTATCTCCGCTCTACAATGAGTCAGTCTCGTTTGACAAGCTTGACCATATTATCAATTGAAAATGAGATTGCAAAACATGTGAATTTTGATTATTTAATCCAATAATTTTCAGAAGTTAAGGCTCGCAAAAAAACATTTTAATGATGTTTACTATGTTTATTACTCTTTCATTAAATATATAATCCAACAACCCGTGAAGGAGGTACAATGTTTGGACTAGGAAATATTGCAGAATGAAGACATACTATCACATCTTATTACTGTTATATTCATTTACTGTTACTGCCCTAGTCATTTTGTTATTTAAAAATGCTAATATATATATCTATCAGGTATCGAATAGACTATAAATATCTTTTTCTAATATTTATATTATATAGTATATAATATATATATATATATATATCATATTATATATATATATATACTTATAGTTTATATATATATATTATATATATATATATATATATATAGTATATATATTCATATATATATATACATAGGTGGGCACGATAACGAAAAAATGTTATCGCCATAACGATAAATCGATAACGAAAACATTATCATCGATAACCGAATATCCGATAACTCGTGATCAAACATATCGCCGATAGGCGATAACCGATAAATTGATAAATCCAAATTTTTATGTTATTTCATTTTATAACTTAAATACAGTGTTTAAAGAAGGACACGAAACTTTTGTATTTAAGAAACTGTTAATGACTAAATCTATTACATCTTTCTTTTCACCTATTTTAATAGATTTTAATATAAAATTTTTCAGTTTCTTTACGGACACGTACCCAGAAAATATGGAATGTTGCTACTTGCTTTATATTAGCTTGTAAACTTTGAATAAACTGATTAAATAAATTTAATTTTTTTTCCCTTTGCTTCTCAGTTTTTTTATAATAAAATTTTATTTTCCAATTTATGCTCTGATGTTATAGATTCATATATAATGTATGTAAAAAGCCAAAGATAAAAGGTTAATAATAATGGATTTGAAATGAAATCAAAAGAATTAGGTAACAATATTTATCAATATAATAGAGACAAGGTTCTAGGCCAGCATTTGTATGTTCCCCTTCATAAACATGAGCATAAAAAAGTTTTCATCTGACAGAGAATTCCTCTTATCTCTGTAGATATCTTTGCCAAGGGAGAACAATCGCTCCACCGCAGTGCTAGACGGCATTGCAGTATTGTACCTTATAAAGAGATCAATGAGCACCTTCTCCTTGTTAAAAGCTAGGTCTGACAGGCTGTCTGTCGATTTCGCCTGCAGCCACTTATTTACAATGAGAGCAGCTTTACTCTTGATTGATCTTTGATGACGTTGACCTTGAGTTAGTTCATTGTAATCTTCAGCACCCACAGGTGCATGAGTAGTAGTCCTTCTCTTCCATGTCATCTCCCTTGCTGCTGCTGGTACTGTTGGCGTTCTCGAGTTCGGTACGCCGAAATAACTCTTCCACCTTCTTCTCCATCAGGGCCTTGACCTCAGACTTTTTGGCCATTGTTTCTTAAAAAACCCTCATCCACATCAGGCAAAACTTGGGATGGAAGGCAGTGGCCAGAAGGTAATCCTCATCTTCAAAGGTGCTGGAGAACCTCTTGTCTATGGCGTCAAGGAGGGTATTGACCAGAATATTTATTTATTATTTTTTTATTAATATTTTTATTTATATTTTTCTACTAAAAGTATAACAATCTATAAAAGAATGATTAAATGCAACTACATTGCTTGCTCATAATCATTTGTATCATTACTATCATAACATTTTCTTTTAAAAGAATTAAAAATACACCCTTTCCTTATCCGGTGAAAACCGCTACTGGAATGAAATTTACGCACAATTCGCATCGAGATAAAATAAAATCGCTGCCAGACGTAGGTTAAACACTAGTTTATTATTTAATAATTATTAATTTTAATTAAATTTTTATTAATTGAAAAGAATATTTTTATATTTAATAAATATTTATATACATTTTTATTTAAATAAACTTTTCTTAAAAGTATCTTAATGTCTTTGCTCATTTTGTCGTTTATTAGCTACCTTCACACACACAACACACACATATATATTATATAATATAATATATATATATATATATATATATATATATATATATATATATATATATATATATATATATATATTATATATATATTATAAGGCATAATTACAGAACGGATTCAGCTAGATTTCTCGCCGCTTCGATTTAACTGGAGATAGATCAGTATGTTGTTGCGCGTGACCTCGCCTGAGTACGCGACTCTTTCCTCTCTCTCTCTTCTCTTTCTCATCTTATACTATATTAAGTATATATATATATATATATATATAATATATATTATATATATTATATATATCAATATATATAATATATTATATATATTAATATTATATTATATATATATATATATAATACCTATATATATATATAACTCAATATTAAGCTGGGTTGAATTTTGGTGGCGATAACCAAACATGCCGTCAAAATTGGCTCCTTGCTTCCCTGTAGTGCGGACAAAAATCATTTGCATTTACTCAGATGTCTAGGGGCTCCAACTTTAGTTTTTTTAAAATGGTTTTGACATCGTTTTTACTATTTTTAAGTTATGATGTTATAAATTTTATATGCTTTGTTCTTCAAAATTTGGTTTTAATTCTAATTGAGAGTAAATTTATATTTCTGTGTCATTTCAGATCCAGACTATTCGACGTTTGAGATAAGTCCTGTGGGTTCAGTGTTTATTACTATTATTGCAAGACGTATCATGGCATGTGCAACCAAGGCATAAAGACAGGCATGCAATATTCGGTTATCCACAACCACTTGTCGAAAATCAGCTACCACTGGCTGAGGATGTTTTAGAGCCTACAAGTTCCATCAAGTAGTCAACAAAGATGCCAGTGTTACTCATCTAGCAAAGTTAGTGGCAACAGAAGTTAAAGGCATATACAATAAAGCAGGCATTCCAACAATAGAATTTGAAAGTGTTATAGTGAAAGTGAAGAGACTAATAGTGAATGTCAATGATTTGATGAAATATCAGGAAATAAACAATCTTCTCTAACATATCAAGATAAAATAAAATTATTTTCTCGTCTCTTCGACATTAGCGCGTGCAAGTGTGTTCATAATGGTATAGTTGAACGTAATCAATGTCAATGTCCCAATGAAAAGAAAATCCTTGTATTGGAATGGCAATTTTGGCTTGATCAAAACACTTCAAGACGCATGATAATAGGAAAGGTGGAAAAGGAAAAGAACAGAGAAAAACATGAATCTATTTCAGGAAAGGAAAAGGAAACGCGTTGACATTTGAAAGTAGATGAGACACAAGATATACGCCAAAAATGTGTTAAGTTCAGTTGAAATTATCAGGCAGTGAGATGTTGATGTTGCTTAGAAGAATCATTTTCCTTAAATACAAAGAAAAGTGGAAGAATGTCATCCTCAAAATTAGAAACCAGTATCCTGAGTTTGTGTGAAAGCATTAAAGAGGACAAATGTGAGCAATAGAGATGCATTCTCATAGTTAATGCTGCCCTCAAGGACTCGGATTCTGTCACCAAAAAACGTTGTTGATCCAAGTAATTTACAACGCCAAAGAAAATACTTGAGAGACAAACAGTCAGAGGAGCATTTGCTGCAACACAGAGGTATGGTCTGCATTGGTTTCGATGGAAAAATAGATTAAACACTTGTCGATACTGGAGGCGTGCGTAGAAATTAGAGAAGAACAATACGTGCTAGTGTCATTTCCAAATGCATGTTACATCCGATCACGTTAGTCTTAACTCAGGAAGATCTCGAGATGTATTTAATGAAATTCTGGTTATTATTGAACGAACCAAGATCTACAAAGACTTTAAGAGCAGTGATTTGCGATGGAACTCCTGTTAATACAGGTAACAAGAATGGAATAATCACACTGTTGGAGTTACATCTTAAAAGACCACTTCAATGGCTCATATACATGTTGCATTTTAATGAACTGCCACTCAGGAAGTTATTTAGTGTTGTTGATGGGAAGACAACTGGCCCATCGTCACATGAAGGACCTATAACCAAACTGCTTTCATTTGATCCTCAGACCAAACCCATCATTAATTTTCAACCATTCCAGGCTCTGTAGTTGATGTTCCCTGAAACAGTTACGAAAGATCTAAGTTCTGACCAGCTGTATTTACTAAAATTCTGTTTATTAATTCAGCAAGGGGTACAAAATGCAGATCATAATAATATCCGGTATTTGAAAACTGCACAGCCGGGTGCCTTAAGCCATGCAAGGTGGCTAACTAAAGCTAACAGACGGCTTCGATTGTACGTTTTAACAGAATCCGCATCTGATGATCTGGAGGCGTTTGGTACGATTCGTACTAACTTCTATGCCCCCATATGGTTCTATATCCGCTCCCTCCCATCCCTTCTGTCAAGATGGTGCAAAGAATTTTAACTTTATGGTATCACAGTATCAAAAACTTTCTCCTGAGGATCAGAACATCATTTCTCCAGTGCTCCTAAACAACTCCTATTTTTGTCATCCAGAAAAATTGTTGCTAGCTGGTGTTGCAGATGAACGGGAAACAATAAGAAGATTTTCATGTCAACAAATTTTTCAAGCAAGAAAGAAAATTTCCTCCACCAAATGTGCAAGTTCGCTGCTTTTGATAAAAGGCAGCTAAACGTCAAGATCTCAAACGCATCCTACATGGAACTTGATAGACTGGGGGAGTACTCCTATCACCCCCCACCTCATCTTGATGATATTAAGTGATGATATTTTGGTTAGTAATCAACAAATTCTCCTACCAAAGTATTCGTTCATTCGGTCGATGTTTGAAAGAAATGGTCAAAGATTGTTTTCCGCCCGTTTCTAGTAGGGTCGTGGTCATACTTCTCGAGGCATGGTGCATACTACAAACCAAACATTCTCGAATCGAAATACTTTCAGTACAGACAAAATCTGATTTTCTATGAAATTTTGTACTATGCAGGTTGTTTAGCATGTAGGAATGTAAGGATATTTAAGCTATACTGTATATCTGGCTATATACTTATATTAATATATATAATATATTATATATATATATATATATAATATATATATATATATATATATATATATATTATATATATATATATTATATAATTATTATATACTATATATATATATATATATATATATATATTAATATATATATTATTATATTAGTGATGCAGGTTACATCCGCATCCGCACATTATTACTAAGATCTGTCTCATCCTGCATTCCGCCCTTTGTTCTTGCGGATGTTGCGCGCGATATTTATTGACGAGATTTGATAAGAAAATCTTTATATAAAAATTATCTGGTTTGAAGCTATGAACGCAAAGTATAAATTGAGTATCATGATACATGGAAACAACTGTGTAATTTTTGATTCATGATCTCACATCATGAAGTTCATAATAATTTTAGTCAAAGACGTTCAAACTCGCTGGAATAGTACAACTTTCATATGATGGAAAGAATGATATTGCTCAAAGAACCTCGTTGCTTTGTACGCCAGTTCGTATTCTAAAGTTTACATTCTTTACTAAGTGGAAAATGACATAATATTCACACTGCCATTAAGGCTATTGAACCATTTGAAGGAATTGCCCAAAAAAAATCAGCGCATCTATAGCTTCTGTGTCCGATTGTAATACCATTAATCTCAAAAGCTAAGGAAGAACTTCGAACCATTTAGCTAGTGTCAACCAAAAATTGATAAAAAAATTTGAATTGGGAAAACCGGGGATTTAAAAAGAAGTGAAAGATGTCAATATACTAGAGCCTAGAAAAACGCCCTTGGTTCTGTGGAGATTACATTGACCTTTATCTATTACAACTTACTTTAGATCCCCGTTTATAAAGCAAGTTTTTTGCTAACGATATTAAGAACAATTTAAATCGTCACTTTGTGTTGCAGTGAAAAACTTCATCCGAACGGTCTACTTAATTCGCCACGCAGTTAAAAGGTGAAAAAAAGGAAATCTACAGAACCAACACCTTCTACAAAAAAATCAATAACAGATTCACTGGAAGAATTTCTACAGTGATGAAGAAACGCACGCATTACCAAACAGATGTTAGTGCGCAAATGATTGAAAAACTATCTCACCAAGGAAAAACGACTAGATACAAATGATGATCCTATCAGTTGGTAAGAAATTTAAACAAAATGTTTAACCCACGCTTGAGTAAACTGCTCAATGAAATATTTGGCTGTCTCCAACTTAATAGGTTCGAAATAGAGAGTATTTAGCAATGCTGGGCCTAATTAATATATGATGGAAAGGAAACAACTCTTCAGCAGAAATAGCTGAAAAATTGATGGTTTTTTTTTTCTCACACAACCTTTTCTGTATTTGTGAATTAAGTACTAGGCCCAAAAAGATATATAATCCATTGTTAAAATCTCTTTCATAAAGATGGAGGTTGGGGAAAGAGGTTCGTGTGTGCATTTGAGTTGGGTTTCCCCGTCTCGCACCCTGGTAATACAATTATCTTACTTAATAGATTGTTGCTAAAACTCGAAATATATTATATATATTATATATATATATATATTATATATTAATAATATATTATCATATATAGTATAATATATATATATATATTATAATATATATATATATAATATATATTATATATTATATATATATATTATTATATATATATATATATAATATATATACAATATACAAACTAAAAGAAAAAAAAACATATAGCCTATAAGAACTGCCTAACCACACTGCAAGCTTTAATAACTTTATAGTAACATGCCATTAAACTTTATAAACTACTGTAACTAAACCCCCAGTTTGGCTTAATCAATATATACTCTATGATACCCAAACTATCCATATACCTATCCATCCTTTCTTAAATGTTGCAATCGAGTTTCACTCAACAACCTCCTATGGAAACCATTCCAAATTTAACAACCCTATTACTGGATGATGAATGCTTTTCTTATATCAAGATTGGCATGCTTTCTTCTAATTTTTCTTACTATGCCAGGCCTGTCTTTCCGTCGTGCACTACTATTGAAGAATTTATTTTTCTTCGTATTATCAATAGATTGTTAAATATTTTGTAGACTTGTATCATGTCCCCTCTGAGAAATCGCCTTTCTACAGAAAACATTACTAACTCCTCATAGCTCTTACCCTCAAACCTCTTACCCTTAATTATCCTTGTTGATCTACGTTGCAATCTCTGTAGCTCATCTAAGTCTTCTTTAAATAAGGGGCCCAAAACTTGTGCACAATACTCAATACTGGCCCTAGCTAAACATAGCTATTATACAGTTTATTATAATTTTTTTTGCTCTTGTGTATAACATTTCCGTTTATTATGTCCAGCATCTTTTAGCTTATTCCTTGCTTTCCAAACACTGATTAGTTACTGTCAAATTTCTGCTTATAATCACACCTAAATCTTTTTGCTGGTCCGCAGACTCAAGCCAATCCCCATTCATATCGTAGTTAAACTTTTATTTGAGTAACCTAGGTGAAGAACCTTACACTTTTTACTATTAAAATTCATTTGCCTCTTATCTGCCCCCCCCCCCCCCAAGAGGTTTATCAAGATCTTATACATCTTTCAGTATTTCGTAACTGAGGTACCACTTTAGTATTCATCTGCTAAACTAGAAACCTTGATTTTTAGATCCCTGGTCTTAATCCATTTTTTGTATGATGAGGAACAATAGTGGCCGCGATACACTGAACCCTTATTTTTTTCTATGGGGGGGATCTTAATTTGGCCATTCAAGTTTGTTTTTAAACCCAAACTGTGTTTTTTTATATATATATATATATATATATATATATATATATATATAATATATATATATATATATACTATATATATATTATATATATATAGTATATATATATATATATATATTATACTAATATATATATATATATATATAAATCTTTGAATTTTCTACAGTGTGCTTTACTCATTTTTTTTTAACAAACTGACTATATACATATACTGTATTTTTTTTTTCCAAATCTCCCAATTTTACCCGGGTTTTACCATAAAAATCCAGACCTGGTGGGCAGCTCCTTGAGGAGGTGTCTGGTGCAAGCCTGCCTAGTTTCTAGGTAACAACTACTGAACTATTGGGAGCTAACTTACTAGCTTCCCAGATCCTCAGATTATGACGGCGACAATGGACAATGTTCAAAGTTTAAATAATATAAATTTAAATATATTACTTAATTACTTTACTTAATATAGTCTTGTTTATGTCATTACATAAATAACCCTGTAACCAATACCAATACCACTATACCTTTACAAAGTTTCACCAATATAGGCAATGACATTCATTCAGCCAGTGGATATTGAAAAAGTCTTGTTATCAAAAATATGTTTAAAATTGTAAATTTTATACCTATTATTAATATATTTTGTCAAATTAAATACTAAAATAAACATACAAAAACAAATCAATTATTATTATCATTTTATTTTTCGCCAAAATAGAAATTTTAAAAAATGCCAATGTTATCCGGAAGTTATCCGGAAATTTAACTGCTTTCTTCAGTGATTCTCCTACATCTCCTTTGTTTTATAGTATATTATTGTATAGTATATATAGTATAATAAGTATATATATATATATATATATATATATATATATAAATAGATTTGATGGAAATATCTTATCTTCGTCTAATATGTTTAAATTATAAATATTTATTTTGTTAATGTAGGTCTGAAATTATCTAATAAATAGTTAAAGTTAATATATATATAATATATATATTAATATATAATATTATATAATATTTATATATATATATATATTATATATATATATATATTATATAGTATATATTATTATTATATATATATATGTATATATATTATATCACCCTTCTTTACAAGCCTTGTCAGAATTTTCAAATATTAAGAAAATCGTGCTACGCGTCTTGTTAAAAAAGTTGGAATAAGCAATGGCGGAATATTCGCTCGATATATTAAGCATCAATCACTTCAGCAATCGGGCAGCACATGACACTCAAATCGTCACTGGATTTGGTTTGAATCCCGATTCGATCAGTCTTTTTATCAATAGATTATGAAAAGAATACGTTTTAGTTTGTCCAAAACATCAATTGATTTGTTGAATGTGAAAGTTGTGAAGGTTGAGTATGCCATGTTCCAATGTACAATATCTGCATTATAAAGAACTTGTAAAAGGTGACAATTTTCATTGTCTATTCCAGTGGCAGTGGTTAAGACTGGGACCGAACATACACACGGAGTAATGAAGCTCGTTTTTCACTGAGAAACGAATAATAAACTTGCAAGAGAGTCTTATAAATGTTAAAGAAAAAGTAACGGAAAATAATGACTTAGAAGAGTAATTACTAATGAGATACGTTTCACAGCGGTGTTTACATTGCAGTAAAAATGGATTATAAAAACTAACAAGGAAATTTGAAGTATGTTTTATAATTGGATTCAAAACAATTATCTTGATTTTTTAGCCTTTATGAAAATTTAACAAACTCTGATTTTACTGGAAAAATTGAGGAAAAAATAGTGTAGAAATGTCTTCTTGAAATATGTTTGTCTGAAAGAAAAAAATATTCAGCATGGATGTAAAGTTGATATTAAGAATTGAAGATGTAAAGGTGTTACCCGACTGATAACAATTGACAACAATATGGTAAAAAACAAAGAGATAAATTAAAATACATATTGCAAATATAATAAGATTCTCAAATCTGTAGATGTGTTTCGTTAGCACTGAAAACCAAGTTATCCAGTATATAGCTCTTTTACGGTATATTCAAACCCTTTCAGATTTCACAGAAACAATGTCTGATACTATACCGTATCCCAGAATTTATTATAATCAAGAATACCAAAATGGCTGAAAAGATTTTTCTCACTATCAGTCCAAAGCTCTAATTTTCGAGGAACTCCCGTGAACAACAATGAACGCAATTCCCCTGACTCCCGTTTATATACAGTGAAGTTTATGTTTAATTTTTATTTTTTAAAACAAAAAATTCTGCAACCATTGCACTGAAAACTTATTATCTCACACAAGGACGTATCTATCTAAAAGCCTATATTGTTGTAATATTGTTGTGAACATCCGTTCCACATAGTCAGGATACACTTGTGTCCGATTTATGTATACAGATCATTTCTAGTCTAAAAATTTAGCTAAGAATATTTTCATCATCATTACTCTCTTTAAAAACTTCTTCCTTTCGCTACGATATCTTCTTTCTACTCAGTCTCGTATTCCATTTCGTTTATATTTTTGTAGTTCGTATTTAATTCTCGGGTAACTGTCAATACGTACTTTGATATTGGGATCTAAAAGGATTATAATATATTATACTTATATATTTGTCTTCTTCATTTCATCATACCCTCAAAATATATATAATTCCAGATCTTAGGGGATTCCATGATATTTTACCTACTCACCACATTTTATTCGAATTTAATTATCATTGATTATTATATAATATTTTGAGTTATTTGAAATATTTATTATAATGATAATATGATTTTTGATTTAATTTACTTCTATTTCTTTTATATATCACTTATCAATTGTATGTATTAGTAAAACTATTTTTGCATCTAAACATAACAAATTATTTTGGTTCCTGCTCCATAGTCCTCTTCACTTCTCTTTATATCATCTAATGAGTTTGGTAATAATAAAAGATCAAAGTTAATCTTATATTCAAATCAATTTTGTAACGAAAAGTAATTAAAAATATTTGATGTTTCCTTTATTTAATAAATTAATTCTGATTAATTCAAATTACATTATTTAAAATTTACATAGATATTATATTACATATATAATAAAACAAGTTTACTATTAAAGAGGTGAGGTGGAAGAGACTATCTCGCACCACACGGTATTGTGGAGAGTGAATAACACTTTCAATATGATATCAATACAAAGAAACTATGAAAAAAACATAATTATTTACCATACAACTATAAATATTCTTACTGGGGTATTCCTGATTCCAAATATGTATTTAACGCATAAAGTTGGTATGTGTAGCAGAATTATGGAGAGAGTCTGCCTAGATATGTTAGGATGAGGAGAGTCTAAAAGTGTGAAAAATAAATGTAGGATAGGTGGCCAGTGAAGTGTAGTAGGTCAAATTATTGCAGTGTGTATGGGTAAATCGTTACTCATAAATATATATGTCAAAATTAATGGTAAAAGTCGTATTTAAATAATGAATTTCCTATGAATAGTCTCACTACATATAGCTAAGAGCATAGAATGTATCATACTGCTCAATGAACAAATAATTTCCAATAAATATTTATTTAATTTTACAATATAATTTAATTATGATTATAATTTATTAAAATATATGAGATGGTTAAGGCTACTGTCGAACAAAAAATAATAAGTTAAACATATTATATTTAATTATGATTTATATAACCTAGTGATTATGTTTACAATGTGTACGATTCATTAATAATAGATGGCACCTAGTTACATTTGTGATCAGGAGCTAATATACTTATGTAGGTTTAAAAACATCACCTACTTAACATACCCTTCATGTTTTTTAAATTATAAACTATAACCTCCATTAATCAACACAATAGATATGCAGAAATAGATATTACAAATCCCAAAGAATAATATAATTATCATAACACACCGCTCGTTGACGCACAGTATAATTCCTCAGCAATATTGGCAGTATATTTACAGCGTTGCTTTATTCTGGGGTAAGAATGATCATGTTGTTAGCTCGTCGAGATAAGTTTAACTGTTAAGATATCATCACTGATACGCTCACGGTTTAGTACCGTAACCACTGTCTCTGACTTTCAGTAATAGCTCTGGATTCCATGTCCGGTAATATTTGGGCATGTCAACTTGAAAAAAACGATGTGAAGGGCATGACACGTTGCTCGATGGATCGATGTCATTATTTCTAGTTGGAGAATATATATTAATTCTCAATAATTTTTAAATGTACTCTACTAAACCCTCCTTATCGCACTACTGTATGAACTGCCAAGGTAATATGTGTAAGCTGTGAGCAATCTACATCAGGTTTTTTTTAAATCCCTATTGGAAATGACCGTGCTTGATTTCTAGATAATCTCTCGGAAAGCTGTTTTAATTGTGTTATATAAATTCAACCGAATTTTGCAACAAGAGAAGTTTTCGATTTCTTTTTCATACTTATCTCACAAACTGATTTGTGGAGAGGTCAGCTTTATGCCTTCTAAAGCACTTGGCTCTATTTCAGAAAGAAGGGAAATGTATTCACTTTTTTCGATGATGTTGTCCGTGTTAAATGGTATCGTTGCTTGATACTTCTAGTGGTGTAAAGCCTTCTATTAAGGTTGTTAATGACACTTGATGTTCAGCACCGCTGTTTTATTATTAAAACAATTTATTTGACTACTATTTGTATATAGGATGGAATCACACGGACAATAAATATATATAGTTACTCCCTCGATGACAGTCTCTTTTGGAGCCTCAAGGCTTTTAGTGCAGTTTCTCTATAAGGCACTCAAAAAAAAGCAATTATTTATTGTCTTGAAATAAATCACAGTTGTTGCTATATTGAAGACATATCTGAAACCTAATCTGACAATAATCTACTGCTTAAATATGTACATTTACATGTAATCGTGCCAAAATTATGATAATTATTATATATATATATATATATATATATATATATTAAATATATATAATAATATATATATATATATATAATTATATATATTATAAATAATATATAATTAGTTAAGAAATAATAAAATAAAATAATAATAATAATAATAATAATATAATTAATAATAATAATAATTAACATATAAATAATAATAATAAATAATTAATAATAAATAATAATAAATTAATAAATTAACTAACATCTATTAATATTAAATAATGATATTAAAGCTTATTCAGACTTAAATAAATTTTGGTTTTGATTTAATCAAAGATAAACTTTTTGGCCGCTTTGCCAAAGAATAAAACCTTTTCAAAAAGGCGTAAATTTACCCTTAATTTAATAAACTTAATAAGTTATAATTATTGTAAAAAACAATAGGATATACCAACTTACAATTTTAAAGGGGAAGAATCCCATTTATGCTCGGGGCTGAGCATAATTTTTCAACCCCTAATCCCTAAAAATGGACAAAAATTCGGAATTTTCAGCGATTTGAATCCCTATAAACACCAAAAAAACTGTAGCTTTTGCTGAACGGTTCTAAAACGTTCGTTTCGAGGTCGGCAGCAATTGCTTTGTATTTTCAATTTTTTCAAAACCTATTTTTTTTGACATTTGGTCGAAACCTTCCTAAGAACTCATCATGAGAAAACTTTCAAAAACTTTGAAATTTTTAGATCACATTGAATGATCTAAATTATTTAGGAACATATTTTTTGATATTTGACCCCAGATTTGAGCATTTTTTCGATTTTCAAAAAAAAAAAACCTAGTATTTTTGGGTTTTTTTCAAAATTGAAAGAAATTGGGGATTAATTTCTTTATTCAGGTATATTTCGATTCGAATGCATGGAAATTTCATGAACATCTTTGTAGTTCGGGGAGATGCACAACTTTTTACTTAATACTTAGATAATTTCTTGTATATGCAGTAGTTTTTGGATTTGGTTCTTGGAACAAAATTTTTTCATAAAAAATTTCCTAAATATGTTTAAAAAATTTTCTTTTGAGAGAATAGAAAAAAAAATTATCGTAAGTAAAAAAAAGGTTGTTATCGCCCGATTAATACAAAGGCCCTGAAAAATCTGGATGTTGATTCGGATAAAACTAGGAAAAATTTAAATGGTCAATATTTCTTTTTCAAAAAATCAAAAACACCTTGAAAAAGTGAAAATATTGTTTTTTTTTTTTAAACTTAATTTTCTTGTATTATAAACTGAAATGTTTGTATAATTGGGCGGAAGATACACCCTTTTTTACTTAGATAATTTTTGGATACTCAAAATTTTTTTTTTAAAAAATTTCCCCAAAAATATTTTTGAAAATTTGTTCCAAGAAAACAAAATCCAAAAACTACTGGGCATAATACAAATAAATTTCTCTAAAGTAAAAAAATGTGGGCATCTCCCGACTTAACAAAGTTGTTCCTTGAAAAATTGTTCATTTTGCAGATCGGATAAACCGAAAAAAATATTCCCAATTTTTTAATGGAAAAAAAACCAAAAAAAATAGGTTAGCGTTTTGAAAAAATCGACCAATGCTTCAAAATATGGGGAATGTCAAAATATCAAAATTCTGTCCTACACTTTTTAATAAGATAAGTCCAATTCTTTGTATTATTTCCAAGGGTTGAAGTCTTTTCCAAAAATAGTTTAGGAAGGATTTTCGACAAATGTCAAAAACATAGATTTAAAAATTGAAAAACCAAAGCAATGACTACAGGACTAGGATGGGCCAAAAAATACCGATATATCGAAATATCGATATTTTTGCCGATATATCTCACCGGACGATAATTTTCTGAGGTGCGGGAATATATCGATATTTCGATATTTTTTTTCTTAAAATATCGAAAAAAAAGGCAGATATTCCTTTCAAAACAAAAATTTTTTTTAAAAAGGCCGGAAAAAAAATTAAAAATCTTTATTTCCCACTCTCCCGGACATCCTGAAGTTGATGAAATTTCTTCTTTTACCCCATATTTCGTTTTTCGTTGTTCCCCCAATGGCCGTGATAAATAAACCGAAAATTGGGGGTTTGAGGATATTTCCGTCTTTTCGAGAAACAAAATAGTAAGAAGGGGGATCGGGACCATTGGCACATTACCACAAGTTCAAAATTTTCCTTCTTTGGAGTTATTCACTAATCACTATTCAGTTATTCAGTTGATCAAAAGTTGGATAATGCGGGAACCCAATAAATTTTGGGAATGCATAGTAAAAATGCTTTCCACTGCTATGGTTTTATGTTTAGCAATGAAATTATCCTTTACTTGAAATGTTGGGGACGGTCAGTTTCTCGTCAGAACGAAAACAGTATCATTATTAACAACAATGTTTATACTCAAAAATCAAAGGAAATAGATTGTGGGACTTCCGAGCATTCATCAGTTAGTCTATTAAGTTTTAAGCCATTGGAGATAAAGTATTGGATTTGTAATAAATATATATAATATATATATATATAATATATATATATATATATTATATATATATATATATATATTATATATATATATTATATATATATAAATATATATAATATAATATATTATAGTATATATATTATAATTTAAAGGGTAGAATAAACTTGATTACATTGAGATAGAAAAAGGAATTTAAAAAATAAAAGCAAATTCAATTTATTTTTCCATTTTCAATTCTAGAATTTTATAAATTTATTACTTATTCTGAAGACGTGTTAAAAAGGACTTTGCAGTCCACTTCGAGGACCAGCCTGGATTCCTGAATTTTACGTGTAAGCTCTGGTGGAGTTTGTTTCAGTGTCAAGTGTGGACGAAGATAATTCATTGCAGAAATGTAATACCGGAAACAGGAAATCCTGTGAGGTTGGGTTTACAGTAAAACAATACCGAGTATCGACTAGGTTCTTAATCATCTACTGGCCGGGGATTTTCGATTGTTTGCGCTTAAAAAAATATAAGCTGGTTTCCGAAGGCCCGGAACTGCAGGGTGCCCAGGCGGGGCCAACACAGTTCATATGGCATTGTATTTCCCCAGCCCGGGTTGCGCACTTCCTTACGTTCACCTAAACGTCCACAGTTCTGGCCGCGTTGTTAAATCCCGGATTTCGCGAATTAAAAAAACGGGACTGCTGGCGGAAGATACTTGTTTACAAACAAAAATTTCTTTACAAAACATGTGTGGTGCTCTTATTGTGCAAAAAAGTTTTTTAATATTTTTAGTTAACTTTTATATTAAGGATTCTAATATTAATAGGTATTTTCATTTTTTAAAAATATATAAACATATAAAGTATAAAAGGTATTGTTTACAGATTTGTCAGCTGAAAACCCAAAACGGGAAGCGGGCTCGGCCGGTTTTTCCATGTACTTCAAATTTTTCCTGTTCTTCCGAATTGGTTAATGTTATTTTTTCAATTTCGAAGCGTTTTCGAGCATTTAGCACACGGGTTGCACTCGGCTTCGGGAAAAAAAAAAACCCGCACTTATGTAATGTAACTAAATTAAACAGATAAAATTTGAGTGATTGAATATGTCAAGAGCGTCTTAAATTATCCCAAAATCCTCTGACAAGTTTTAGTGACCTCCTCATATCAGGTTGTTGAGTCAGTCTATGTCTTCTTCGGCGACACTATATCTAGTGACATATGTAGTGTCAGTTATAATAACAATGCTTGATAGGTTCCACTCATAGCTCACACTACACAAAGCTGCTCCGGTGATAACTTGTCTATATAAAGAAAGAAAACTGAGTAATTACCTCATTCAGTTACCTCATTAATATTAATGCATACACAATAATATAATATTTGTATTGAGACTGCATATATATTTCTCAAGTTCAAGACTTACGAGACACGTTAGGCTTAGTTCCTACTATTGGTTTTTGTGCCATTGGCTCACTACTAGAGATGAGTTTACATCAATGTCTCTAAATTCTTAAATATATAAATTTTTAATACGTTGGTTAATGCTCAGAACAATCCAATCATATTTTGATTTAGTATATCACTTGATCAGCTCAACTCTCATCTAAATTCATTATAGAGTTCAATAATAAGTGCCATAGGCGAATTCTTATGAATGTAGTGAGGTGTACCTATTGCTTTCATAATTGTGAATCACTTCTTCTAAACTCAGTACGCCAGGATTTTTTCCCTAACGTAGTACTCACTAGCTGACATCACAGGCTAAATGCTAATCATAAATTCTTCATTTTTAGGATACTCATGATCTCACAAACTCCAATTGTTTTTTATTTCAAACAACCTAAAAGGGCTTCAAAATAATTAGAATACAGTTAGGTTAGGTCTCACAATATTATCTCAAATAGGATCATAACGAAATAAGTACATTTTGGTGGATATAGAATATTTGCCTGGTGTTTTCACAAATTTTATAAATAATAACGAATCAAAATGAGTAGATTTATTACATGTAATATTTTATAAGGTTCAGATATTGGAAATAATTGAAATTTTATAATATTTGAATGCTTTTAATCTGTTGAATAATCGTATTATATTATCTCTATATCAGATAAATGATGTTAATTAGATTCTGATTGCCCACTAAATATCTAGAGTGTAATCATCTAACCAATTTCCTAATACACACCAATCATAAATATTCTGAAATGTTCAAATAAGTTTTCGGAATGTTCAGAAAAAGGTCTTACATTTTTCCTCCAAAGTAGTGATAAGCTCATGATCCAAAAATAATTTTATGGATATGACTCCATTTGGTTCGACATGTTCATTTTATCACAAACATTTTCAATAGTTTCCTTATCCGCCTTCAGATATGGTCTCAGCTGTCAAGTGGCCTGCTGATTGAATCTTGTTTAGTGAGAGAAAAAATTTTTTTTCTAAAGAAGTAAGTTATGGAGCATGACATTATTATAGTACCCAATTGAAAGATGATATGTAAATGCACACTACATTCATTTAGATAATTATGTAAGTTACGTTCCTGTATTGAAAGCCACTACAAGATGAGAAGAATAATCATATGGTCTACAATAATGTATCAGCCTTAATTTTAACCGTTTTTGCACAATCAACCTAAGAACGCTTCTTTTATTGGCTAATTCCCACATATATCTCATTATAGTGACCAATAAGAATGAGAGCCATTGATACATTTTCACAGTGTCAGGTGTTGCGAAGATGAAGATACTATACAGTCTGATTGCCGGTAAAACCACTTTTATTATCTGAAACCTCGGTTAAATGTTCGCCTATATCTTTATTTTGTTGTTTAGGGGAGACCAATAGAAGTGTTTTTTATATTTATCACTTTTAGACGATTCCATAATGTCTCATACTGAACACAGTAATTGCGTTCAACCAATTTCTCACAATGTTTCGTTCTGATTATTTATTATTAACAGCGGCTACAGACAACAACGTAAAGCGCAAAGCGTAACGCAAACTAACGTAACGCACAGGCACTATGTCAAGATATTGAAGATAAGACAGGTACAACTCACTCTCGAACTGACCGGATGCGCGACTCAGCCAGGCGTAACATGATTGATTTCCACTTGAGGATTTTTTATAACCATTTTTAGTTAGTTAAATTTTTGCATATTATTTATTATATTAATT
>JABUQX010035877.1:0-13331 GCA_015478945.1 Trachelipus rathkii | reverse complement strand
AAGAATTGATTATAATCAAACGTCTCATCTTTTTAATCTCTTTCTTATCCAAGTAAGCAATGTTATGTTTTTTATATTGCTAAACACGTCCCATGGAAAAGGAAAAGGAAAAGAAAAAAAGAGCTCTGGAGTTAGAGAAATAAGATAAAGAGACTAAAGTTTGTGTTTATCATAACATTCGTTAAGAGCACTATTTAACAGATTAATCACTCTGACAGTAGAATATGACCTGGTACTGAAGGAAGTTTCTGCCTGATGTATGGAAATAAAATGCTTCTTTCCAATCTGCATTACCATTGACAGCGACATCAGTGAAGCTTCTTACTACTCTTTTACACTGTTGGAAAATCTTGAAGGTGTTTACTGGATGGATCGAGTTTTATTAAAAAACTGAGCCAAATACAGATCTATAAGAAATTTTTTTTTGGGGACTCGCTGCTTATCTGCTTTTTCCAAATATATTAGTGATGTATATAAATCTAAGAGTATGTCTGTATGGATTTTCCATAGCATGACCCTAGCAATCTCAACTAATATTTCAAGCACCACATTAGTTCCATAGCGTAGTTTTAGCTCGATCAGCATACTGATTAATCTTTTTGCTTACAAGAGGGGGGGGGGTTTGGCAATGGTTGGTGACTAAATTCACTTTAAATTTGGCCCCAAATTTGATTTAAATATTACAACTATGGGAAAAATCAGAATGTAATCTTTGTTTTAATTTTTTAGACTCCTTGCTGTAATTTGATATGAATGCCTCTGTCTATTGAATGTTGTTATCTTAAAACTGCCTAGAAGCATTTGAGAAAATTCTGTTTATGCGCACATTTCATGCATAATCATTTACAAAACATTTCGCCTGTCGACTATCGTTCTTTCCCCCTCACTTAAATTTGAAGCATTGAGATCAGTTCTATGCCAACCAGACATCCTTGAAAAACTTTACATTTCTCCCCATCTTACAAAATATTTTCACCGAATTTTTCAAAAAACTCTTATTCAATTATTAATTTCGCATATAAAATTATTTTTTTTAAACAACCTGAAATATTAAAATATTTAAACAAATTATTATCCCGTATGTTTTGCCAGTTCCTTGAGATTCAATAAACTGTTTTTGTGTGCTTTTAAACCAACAATTTTTTAATTCAGTCACAGGTTTGTTATAACTTTTTAAAACAGAAGAAAAAAGATATCTCCAATTAACCTACTTGCCCCAAAAAAGTGTAAGAAAAAGTGAAAGAAAAGAAAAGTGTTGTTAAAAATTGCTTAAAAAAAATGTGACAAAAAAAATTTCAAAAGCTCTAAAAAAAAAAGTGTAAAAAAAGTGAAAAAGGTGACTGCTTACAAGCGCCTGGGACAGGGGCTATGTGCGAAGATTCTTTATCAAAAAAAAAAAAAAAATAAAAAAAAAAAAAAAAGTATGAAAAACATAGGTTTAAAAATTTGAAAAAAGTGAAAAAATGACTGAAATGAAATACTGAAAAAAAAGTATAAAAAAAAATGGACTGAAAATTTCAGACTCAATATTACATGATTTTGAGAAAATAAAAAAAACGTTTGAAAGAATTTACAATTTCCATTTCTAAAATTCAATGTGACCTAGCTTATTTTACTATTAACAACCATGCTATTTACTTAATATTCTTAGATGCTAAGAACTATGAAGTAGGATTTTATAATATAAATAGCTGAACGATGAAATATATAATAATTGAAATGTTAGTTTTAGAAGTCATAATGTAAAGAAAATGGAATAATACTATACTTGAAAATACACTTACTGTATTTGGTTACAGAAGAAACAAGCTAATAATTATTTAAATTAGGTTAATTAAAAGTTTTTTTTTGAAAAAAAGTCTTCAGAGTTTCCACACTACATCTTTTTTTCAGATGCCTCTTTCTGAACATTGGTGACACCTTCCAGCATCGCTTGGCCAAGCTTGCTTCACTAAAATCTTTTTCTTTAAAGCGCTCTCTTCAAATTCCTTTCATTAGCTTCCAATAACAGTTTGTCTGCACTTCTACTTTGCTCTGCCTCTTCTTTTCGTAGCTTCTTCAACATTTGTTCATCATCAGAAATTTTTTTCCTTTTTTGGTCAATTCATCTTCGAGTCTCCTTTTTTCTCTCTCTATCCAAGTAAGCAATGTATTGTTTATATGCTAAACGTCCCATGGAGAGGAGCTCTGGAGTTAGAGAAATAAGGTAACGGTTTGTTATCATACATTTTAAGAGCACTTTTAACAGTGATTAAAGCATTTAAAGTTCTCTCTGACATAGATGACCTGGTACTTGTAAGAGTTCTGATTGATGTGGAAAATGCTCTTTCCACATCTGCATTACCATGTGACAGCAACAGTAAAGCCTTTACTACTCTTTCAACTGCTGGAAATCTTGAAGTGTTTACTGATGGATCGGTTTTATTAAAAAACTGAGCCCAATACAGATCTATAGATTTTTTTTCTGACTGGTTCAGCTTTTTCCAATTGTATTAGTTATCTCCACTCATCTAAGGAGTTTTATAGTCTGTATGGAATTTTCCATGGCAATGACCTATAGCAATTCGAACTAATTTGGGCAGCATTCTATTGGACAATCTCTCATTAGGGCATAGACATGTAAATTTTTTTTAAAGAGAGATTCGACCACAGCATGATTTGTTCACCAACATGCTTAACAGATTCAACAAATTGTTTTTGTGCTTGCAGACAAAAAAATGTTTTGTCCTTTTCACAAACATTTTCCAAGTTCCTTAATATTGCAGACAGGAAAACTGGATTTCTTTCAATTGCAGTAAATGTTTTAGTATTAAAAAAAAGGCAGCATCAATTTTTTCTTAAAATCCAAAAAATGTTTGGAATTTCTGACTTGCAAAATCCTTCCCAACTCATAACCAATGATGACAAAAAAGAATGCAAGAGGATCTTTGGTTTCTTCTTTTTTTGGAAGAGCCTGTGACACTCGTAAAGTTATGTGCGCTAGATATAACAAAGTGATAAGCTCGGCTTTAATGGTAGGTTTTTTTTAACAACCTCACAATTTTCTGAAATCCGTCTTTTTATCAGGTTGGGCCTATGCTTTGTTACATATGTAAAAAAATACTTCTTCACAGCTTTCCCATTGTTCCAAAAAAATTTCAATTTCAAAAACTTAATTAATGTATTATTTAAAATTATTTAAACAATCCTGAAAATTAAAAATTTAAAACAAATATTTACCTAAGTTTTTCAGTCTTGAGTTCAATAAACTTTTTGTAGTTTAAACACACATTTTTAATTCAGTCACAGTTAAAACAGAAGAAAAAGATTTCTCCAAGTAACCTACTTGCCCCAAAAAGTGAGAAAAGGAAAGTGTAAAGAAAGATCGTAAAATTGCTTAAAAGGTATGAAAGAAAAAAATGACTAAAAGGCGGGGGTTGCTTTAAAAAAAGTGTAAAAAAAGTGAAAAAAGTGTACCGCTACAAGCCCTGTACAGTAGGAGAACCAAGCAGTTGTCGCACTTTCTTTTTGTTGAAAGTACGCTTAGCCTGTCGGATAGTAATCCTGCAACGATTTTAAATTTTATGAAAATTTAGTAAGAGTAATAGGAGAAGAACGAGTTTTTTTCCATGCCCGATACGCAATGTCTCCTGTCCTGAATGGCGCGAGAACAAGATCCATGAACCATGGATTTGGGGAGAAAAAGATTTTATTGAAGATGGAATGAGCCTGCTCATTCCATCGGTGATTACGGCCCCCACCTTTTCGCGGTGACCGAGGCATCCCCCGAGCCAAAGCAGGATTTTTCATTCCAAGAGTAGTTAGCCAAAAAAACAACGCAATTCCCCCCAATTAGCCCTATTAAATTGCCAGAAATTTACCGTTTTAGGGCATGGGGAGCTGCTGGAGAAAAAGTATTATAATTAAGAGCGATCAAAGATTGTGGTCAGAGTTACCCATATAGGAGAGAAATGGTGTATTTATAACGAGAAAGAAAGAAGTAGTGGTGAACATAAGTCAAGCGTATTCAAGAATTGATTAGGACGATCTGGGATATGGTTAGGTTCCTTAATTAAACTGTTCCAGATCGTTGAGGAAATGCTGAATGTTTTGGCATCTTCCCCACCTTCATCAGTGTGGGGAGAGTAGCCCAAACCACTCAGTGTGGTGTACGTTGAAATCCCCTAAATAGAGATCCTCAGTTGGAGGGGAAAGAAGTAACAGTCTCATTAGAAGTAGTAAGATACGTCAAAAAGAATGAGAAAATCTGTTCCATTAGGGAGAGCAGTTACAGAAACACAAGATAAAATAGTAGTAGTAGGAAGGGAGAGAGATTTTTAGCCACAGAACATCGAAATATAGGAGATTCAGATTCTTTGAGACGTGTTACAGGAGTGTGTATGTTTATATAGGCACAGACACCACCATTTAGACGCGAAAATTATAGAAAAAGTTATAGTAGAGATATTAAGTTTGTTTGAAAAAGAATCCCTGGCCAGCTGGGGTCTCAGACAATAATAAAATGTTAGTAAGGTTTAGAGAAGTGATATTCCACAGATTCGTCATTAGGCACGCAGACCACGAACGTTAGCAAAGTCAATAGAAAACCCCCGACTGCGCCCCACATCCCCACATCTACTCTCGACAGTCATATCGTATCAGCCCCCCCTCACGACAAACAAAAGGCACACAAAGTCTCTAATAGTTTAAAAAATTTTCACGTTTACTCAATCCAAACACAATCCACAAGCGATCTTCGTTATTATGTATATACTAACCGGATAGACTATAAACTAATGTTAGAAAAAAAACAAAACACAATTAAAAGTATCCTAAGGTGATGTATAACTTGCTTGTGGATATTTTGTTAAAACCTAAAAAAAAATAAACTTTACGTATCCAATGGTAATTAAAAGAAACACAAAGCTAAAACCGTATAATGCATCAAATAATTTTTAAAAGAAATATAAAAATCAAACTAAACTTACAGCTTTGTACGGTAAAAGTTTCAACTAAAATCGTCATCATTGTAAAAAGTAAACATTAAAAACATTTGCTAAACAAATCTAAAAAATTAAAACAAAAATGCGAAAATAGAAACAATGACATTTAAATTAATATATTAGAGCAATTCATTCAATTTCATATTTTCTTAACTTTTAGTAGACATAACTCTAGAGAGGTTAAACTTCTGTCCTTCATCTATATATAGAGCGAGCTATTCCATGAAAACCTCACAGCCAGCTCTCTCACTTAGCCTAATATGACTGATCTGATCCTCACTTACATGAGAAATTTCAACACAACATAAAATAAGAGTGTAGCGTCAATAATGCCAAAAGACATGTGAATCACAAATTTTAGACCCAACATACAGAACTTATCAGTGAGCTCTCAATACTCATCGCTTAGGTGTACGACTTGATCGTTAATCTATTCTTACGTGCTCATTTATCGCGAACATGGTTTACTTAAAAGTTATCAACTCATCACGGGGAATTCACTCTCACTCTCTTGATGACTTAACTAAAGTCTTTTAATTAATCTTGAAAACTTGACTATCATTAATATTCCATTAAGATGACATTAAGATTCTTCAATCCTACATGGAAAACGGTTACCAATCAATTGAACATCAGTACCAAAAATTGGGGAAATTTTAAGTAGAAACCAGTATTCCAAACACAAGGTATTTGGCATACTCTCTTATTCAGAATCCTTTTTCAACAACTCAGCAAAAATTTGAAAATTAAATCGATCATTTTTTTTAACAGACGACTTTAATAACATCTACCAGAATTGAGAAAACAAATTACATTTTCAGATGAAGATTAAAGGGAAAACATGTCCCGGATACATGAGTAAAAGTGAACATGTCAAAAGAAATAGGGGGGGGGGAGGGGGGAAGTGTGTTCCAGACTTTACCAGAATGAGCATAACGACTAAGTCTGAGAGTCACAAAGTTGGACAGATAAAGAATGAAACTGCTGCAAAGATGCATGCCACAAGATCACCTCTTTTGACGTGATGCATGCCACAAGATCACCTCAAAAGAGGAGGTATGTAACCATAAGTTCAGAAAGGCAGTTTAATCTGTAATAGAATGACGAGAGTAGTGAAACAGTTAAGTGCCAGAGAGGAATAGGTGAGAATCAGTTAAAGCGGGAGAGTTAATAAAGAATAGAGCACCTTCCGGAAAAGCTATGAGTGGAATGATGGAAAGATGAGAGGAGATATTATGAGGATATTTGGTTTTGTTGGCGAATCTGTAAGAGAGTTATGAGACTAGTAGAAGATAGGCTTAGGTGTACTTGTTAAAAGAAAGTGTTAAAGTCAAACGTAGATAGAGTAAGTCTATGTGTGATAGGACAGACCTCATGTGAAGTATACTGTTCCATGGTAAGCAGCTGAAAAAGTGTCGAAAGTGATTAGTTTAATATATGTTGAATGACAAGGGAGAGGATGATGCAGCAGAGGTGTAGGAAAATCGGGAAATGGCACTAATTTGGCGCTGTGCATGTTAAATCGCCATGTTACTGTATAAGGGATAAGGTGTTGAGCTGCAGCTAGCCTTACATGAGGGTATTTTTTACGCTTGTTAATGTATAGTAGTGGGAATGAAGTATAGATCTAAATCTTATAGGTGTGCTAGGTGAACATCTAGTGCTTAGGTGTGAAAAGAAAATGATAAAATGGAGGAATGACGTATTAGAGAGTTGTGGGTGGAGAATGCGGTAAATGAGAGAATAAAAGAAAGTACGATGAGATCGGTTTGGTCAGTGGACATGGATGACGGACAGACCGACGTTAAACGATGTATAGGTAAGTGAGTATTGGGAATCGGATCGGTATGAGAGACAGAAGAAAAAGTGGAAGACGTCCAAAAAAGAATCTGAGAGATGAGTAAATGATGAGTGGCAGCAGTTGAGAAAAGAAAGTGCATTAACAGGAGAGAATGGTGGTTTTTTGTGAGGGGGCGTATGGTTGTATCCCACTGGCCCACGGATGATACCCTCACAATTGATGAGAGGGTCGATAGTTAGAGGTCCAGTCGCAGACATCTCGTCCCGTGAAGCTCTTAGGTGGATTTTTCTGACGCGACGATTCTCACTAATTGTATAAGTGTCGTAGTTCACTTTCTTCACTTGCTTCATTTTCTTCTACTAATTTTATGGTTTCGGTATAGTTTGTGTTTTTGGCTGAGTCTTGGGCAGAAAAGGTGGGTGATTGATGATGATGATGATATGATGATGTATGATGATGATGATGATGATGATGGATGATTATTATTATTAGCATAATTTTATTCTATATACTATAATAATTATATAGTTTATATATAGTATATATATCAATATATAAGTATAGTATATATATTATATTAATATAATGATATAATAGTAAATATATATATATATAACTATATTATAATAGGGGTATATAATAGTAGTCAGTATTATATATATGATATGCAAGTTCGTCATAAGGAGTACTTGTACTTAGTACTGTGTACTTGATACATGACTTTACTGTGTACTTCACTTGGAATCAAATTCGTAGATACTTTACTTGTACTGACTTAAACCACTTCGATAGGAGTACGTTGTACTTGTACTTGTACTTGAAAAAATGTCTTGAACCCAACCCTGATGTATATAAGATTAATTATATAGTATATAATATATATATACGATATATATATAATATATATTATATAATATTATAATATATATAATATACTATACTAGAATATAGTTATTATTAGCTATAGCTATATATATAAATACTCAGCACCATCTTCTAGTGAGGCTGGGTATTGAAACTATTCCAACATGTACTAGTAAGTATATATATAGTATATATATATAATATCATAGTAGTAGGATATATATATACTATATTATATATATATATATAAGATGGGTAGTGGGGTGATGAGTAGTATGAGGGTGATATGAACGTATAGGGGGTATGTGGATAGTACGTTTGGGTAGGTAGGGGGGTAGGGGGTGGATATAGTATGAGTTGGTATAGGAGGATGGGGGTAGTAGTATTTAGATATATATATTATATATGTATATATATTAATATTATATAGTATAGTGTGGTAAGTATATAGTGTTATAGGAGGGAGAGTAGTATATATGGCTTCCGCACTTTCGATGAGAGGTTTAGCTCCTGCAAAGGCGAAAGGCTGCGGAATAGTGAAGACGATGGACACTAGTGTAGAGACACGGAATAAGATGTTTTCTTATTGGTTGTCTTTTTGTTTGATTTTATTTTGTTTATTTCATGCTAGATTCTAAATATGCTTTTAGTATTCTCTGGCCATCGGACTGTTTTTGTTTTACACGCAGGAGATTATTGATCCATTTTAGTATGTGGTTACTGATTAAAAAAAACGACTAATCTTTGCTGGTTTCTCTGATTTTTTTTTTTATTAAACCAGGTCTTCACAACTAATATTTTTAGTATTTCTCTAGCATCGACCGTTTTGTGTTACGATGCCTTACAATATTAACCACAATACAAAATGAGAAGATGAATAAATTCTTCCTGCCTTCGTAACACAAAAACCGTCGATGCTAGAAAAAACTAAAAACATATTTGGAATCTGCATAAAAAACTGAATAAAAAACAATAAAAAAAATCGGATGAAATTTTTTTTTTTTTTTTTTTTACACGTAACCACCATACAAATGAATGCCAAATTAATACTTTCTGAACTGCGTAAACAAAACCGGTCATGCCTAGAGAAAAATACTAAAAAGTTATATTTGCGAATCTGCAAAAAAAACGAATAAAAAGACAATAAAAAATCAAAACAAACAAAAAAAAATCTTTTTTTGTTACATAGTGTTAATTTTGCATAAAAATAATGCAATTATTAAAAAAAATTATTTTAATTACCATTTTTCAAAAGGAGAAAAAATCAAAGAAGTAATTTTGTCAGAACTTAAAAAAAAAAAAAAAAAAAAAAAAAAAAAAAAAAAAAAAAAAAAAAAAAAAAAAAAAAAAAAAAAAAAAAAAAAAAAAAAAAAAAGAAATATTTTGAAAAGAAATGCAGCAAGAATCTTTTCCTTGGCAGTGTGTCTTTTCATTTCTTTACATATTTCATAATAATGTTTCTTCAAACTCAATGAAACTTTAATGCTTCACTCAAAATTTGTATCATGAGATGCCTAGATAATAATTAGTGATTCTTAAAATTTATCCGAATGAAGAGGGATTTCCGCTTCTTGTTCTTCATACTCTTGCGCTTCCTTTTGAAGCGGAGGATATTTAATTGAAAGCTTCTCATTGTGCGCTTTAATTAAATCAAGGGATATAAGCATTTTAATTAAGAAAAGATTTATTTTTCATCCGTCTTTTATTAAACAAATAGTACAAGATAGCATAGTTTTGGAGCCGATAAAGTTTATACCAGCTCCATCATTTTAAAATTGTTCGACTCCGGCTCCGGCTCCGACTCTTTGTTATTATTTCATCTCCATTTAATCATGGTATCATTAATCCTTTAGGTTATAAAACTCTTATGGTATTGTAAAAAAAATGGTTGTTTGTGACACTTTTATTTTGACTTGCAATTAAAAATTTAGAAAATATTTTATAGAAAATTTTTAAAGAAGCAATTAAAATAAAATTTACTTTCTTACTAGCTTTTTAAATAATTCCTCTTTGAACTATATGAATATATAATGTATATAATATAATTTTATTCAAAAAAAATTTCTTAAAATAAAACTGCTTTAAGAAAATCACCCTATAACGATGTCTTTATATTCGAATTTATTATTTTTAAATCAGAAAATAGGGAATCAGTGATAACCTGAGTTGGAGGCAAAGCTGTTATTGTGTAAGCAGCATCTTACAAAATTTAAGGATAAAAAGGGATGACATCTAATGCCTTATAGAATTCTACTTTTTATTTTTTTAGAGGATTTTTTGGTTGAAAGTATTTTAATGTTAATTGTCATTTTTCAATCGATTTTTGCGTGCTCATTTTTTGGGCTTTCATATATTATATATATATATATATAAATATAATAGATATTATATTACTATATAAATATATTATAATATATATATAATATATATTATATATATATATATATAATATATAATAGAGTATATATATATAATATAATATATAATATAAATATAAAATATATAATATTCTAAACAATAACTATAATCTGTAAGAAAAAAACAAAACAAAATGATTTTCTGCGGAATACCGCAATGAAGAAAATTAAAAAGAAAATCTCATGTTTTCAAAATATTTTTCTAATTGTAATTTTACCTATAAAAATAAATAAGATTGCAGGAGCTGGGAACAGCACCTTTTTTCTTTTCCGGCTCCGATTCCACCATAAAAAAATTTCTGCTCCTGCTCCAACCCAAGAAATTTCTGTTTTCGATTCGACTTCATTTAAAACATTGTGGCTCCACGGCACCGGCTCTGCAGACCACCAAGATTTAATCTATTTTCAATTCCGAAATGAGTATTAAAATTAGTTTGATAGCCAAAAAAAAAAAAGTTATAATGATTTTCAAACTTTTTAATATGACCTCACTTATTTCGGTTCCTGAAAAAAGAATTTGGAACAAATTCTTGAAATTTGACAATGAGACCTCAACCTACACTAGATTTAGAATCTTTCCTTTCAATATAATTTTAATGTTTTAATTTGTTACAATTAATTATCAATTAATTTTCAATTTCATAACGCGGGATTTTCGACTTTTATTAATCAATTCTTATATAGTAATTAACAATTTATTTTAACTCTTTTAATGAAAAAAACTTTTTTGTGCAACTATTTTATCTTTAATTTAGGATCCTTTGCATCTACTGGAAGTGCCCACACGGAAGACACCACTATTTTAAACAATAATTATAATTGTATTGGCGAGGAACTTGACGAGAGAGTGTTGCACAAAATGTTTTTATAATATAATATAATATAATATATAATATATATACTATAGAATAGTATATAAATTTATATATATATATAAGTATATAACTATATATATATATATAATAGAGAGAGAGAGAGAGAGAGAGAGAGAGAGAGAGAGATATTATAGCTAAAAATGTGTGATCAGTTATTATCAAATTGCTGCGTCAGGTTGATGGAACAAAAAAAAAAACAACTGACATTTAATTTTATAGTCGATTTTATAATAATAATAATAATAATAATAATAATAATAATAATAATAATAATAATAATAATAATAATAATAATAATAATAATAATAATAATTCATAAATTAATAATAATATATATCTCTCAATTCAAATTACTTTTTACTCATCACGTTTTTGATGGTTTGTTCACAATACCTTTCGATAATAAATATATAATATATACCTTACCTACATATGTGACATTTTTATCCAAAATTAATTGCAAATAGTTTTTGAAATGTCACAACAAATCTCTTCCTCCTTTTTATTTCTCTCAACCTTGGTAAGGTAAACTCCATTTGCAGAATGTAAAATACAAAAATAAAATCCAAAATAAAATCAAAGTGTTGTGTACTATCATCTTTTTTGTAATTAATTATAATATCTATTTTTAATAAATTTGATTTCATATTTCCAATTTTCTTTCTTTAATTCCAATAATAAGAAACGAAATGTAAAGAAAGTACTGTAATATAATTGGAACGCGCATGTTAAAATTCTAAACTCAATATCTAAAATTATAAGAAAGTGGCATTTTTATTAAATTCGGATTTAGAAGCCAAAAATAAATAAGATTAAGCATATTTGACTCTTGAAACAGAAATCTCTTGAAAATTTTTGTCCAGTATAATAATTATCTTGCATAAAGAGAAAAGCAAGTCCTTAATTAATGACTTATTTTCCCTTTGGAGGAATTATGAAGAAGTCAAATTAATTAACTTAAAATATCTACGAACTCTTATTATTATATTTCCGAACCTACAAAGCAATGTTAATAGAAAAGATCAAAGCATTAATGACATCAAATTTACTTTCAACAAAATTTAAAGCACATGCTTGATTATCATTTAATTTTAGTCTCAAAAATCTTTTTGTTACAGAAGATTTAAACTCAGTGACTAATGTTTATGCTCTACTCTATTAAATATTTATTATTATAAGAATTAATAATTCATTGTTTTAAATATATATATATAGTCTAATAAACAAACAAATTTGATCTATACACAACATTGAGACTCTCCCTTCAGCCAAGAGTTTCCAGTTGATATTATCTCGAAATACTTATTTGAAAATGTAATCCAATATATATCATTTTTACAGATCATCCTTTAAAACACATCTAAAGATAAACGCCTTTCAATAAGTTTACAAATAATTCTTCATCTTTAAATAAATATAGTTCCATCTCGATAGTTCTATTAAAAATAAAAATACACCATGGGGCGTAACATAAAATCGGGCATCTTGTATAATTCTCATCAAATATTACGTTTCAGCAGTATGTTATTTTAGAACAAAGCAAAGCAAATAACTCATTTGTCTACTCAGCATGTAATTTTCCATCTTAGACTTTGATGAAGAGGTTTTTATATCTGTACATTCACGATATTGCCGCCATGTCGACCAGATGAAGGTATTAACAGAATTCAGATCTTAGAGGGTAAGCCATTTATCAATGCTCAATCCTTATGATTTTTTTTTCGAATCACCAATAGAAGTGGATCAAACCCCACTGCAGCGGACTTACAGTGACTAGATTCGTTAAAGTATCTGAAAGAAATCTGTTATTTTTGTGAGAAAGAACGCTTTTATATATATAGTAATAGTGACCGCTCAAGGGCGAAACCCTAATAGAGAAGAATGCATTTTTCACTCTCCTTAACGGATCAAAGTTGGCGGAACCTATTAGGCACAGAGGAAAGAACTTTAGCTATTTGCCGACTCGGTGGAGATATTGTAGAACGCCAATTGTTAAGATACGAATCACCAGTGGAGGTGGTTCAAACAACTGAGCTACCATACGTTCTCTCAATAGAACAGTGAAAGAGTTAATGAAATACGTTATGTATGTGCAAAAAAATTTTATTTTTTTATTTTTGTTTTGTTTTGCTGACTGCAGTTTAATGGCATGCAAGTACAAAAGCTTATCGGCATATTTACTTTGACACAAACTTTAATGTAATGAGTTTCAGAAAGCTTCTTGCAAGCGACAAGGATGTGTTCATTAAAGCATATCATCGTATACTTTTTTCAGTCCTAGGGGCGAGCCCCAAACACAAGCAAACTTTTACTAACCAAATTGATGGACCTTTACAATATACAAACATTTAAATAGAATTTATATCAATTTATAAATATTTAAATAGGATAA
>JABUQX010035876.1:17500-38187 GCA_015478945.1 Trachelipus rathkii | reverse complement strand
AAAAAGAGAGAGATACAGAACAAATTCTGAATAATCATCCAACCTCACAAAGCACATCTCATACATTTTTTCCTTTTTGAGTACAAGTGACAGGCGACCCACCATCTAGCTCATCAGAAGAAGCGGCCACACGGAGTTGAATAATCGAACTCATGGGTGAGTCTTGCTCAATATATTTTATAAATGTCAATCGAAATGTTGGATGCGCAGACTCGAATATTCAGTCAAAATTAAATAAAAAGCTAAATAAAAAGATTTCCTTACATTATAATGACATAAATATAAATAACAAAATCAAAATACTGTAAGGCAATTAATACATGAGTCTTGAGAAAGAGATATCAAGAAAATACGAGTTGCCTGCTTAAATAGGAAAGATTCGAATAAGATATGAGATACCTTTTAGTGTTATGGACCATAAAGTAGGGAAAAGACGACGCTGCGAATGGGGTGCAGTTGGGGACAATCAATGAGTATATGTCGAACAGTTTGCGGGGTATGGGGACGGCAAAATTTGCAAATGGGAGGAGTCCCGTGACATAATAGTGACCGAGTGATAATTGGTGTGGGTAATACGGAGGCGTGCAAGTATCATCTCAGTTAAGAACCTTTCGTCGGTGGGAGAAAACCACTCACCAAAATGTTCTGCGGTCTTATATCTTCTAAGTTTCGCTCCTCTGATCATTCGTCCAGCGTCCAGCGCTCTTGCCAACTAGATCGAAAGCCTTGTCGGAGAGCAGGATATAATCAGGTTGTCATGAAAGGGCGTCCTGTCGATGAATCCGGAGGTTACCTGGAACAGCCCCGGAAAAGAGACAAGGTACTCATAATTTGGTGCCTCTCGTATGATGGCGATCTTCATCTGCCAGTCTATCGCTCATATAGAGGGGTCTACAATCATAGTGTGATTTGTTCTTACTGGAATGGTGCAGCCGAAAGATATTGTAAAGGCGGATACCATAAGTTGTGTATTTAGAGCGGCTATACGGGGATTTTGAAAGCGCCTGGAGCTGAGCGAGTTCGAATCTGAAATAAATAACATGAGTGGGCCTTGGTTAAGGAATATATATATCGAGAAAGGGCAATTATTTATAGCCATTAATTCTGCCGAAAAATTGAAGCATGAGGGGGAGAGGTGCTATGGTCAGGAAAAACACACTGTCCGCTTGTTTATGAGCATGATTCAAAACACTGGAATAAGTCCATCGTGAACTCGTGAACTGCGGAATGAGATTGGAATGATTGATGCCTTCAACAAGGCAGCAAGGTGGCTAGATTTTGGAGAGGTCAGGACCAGCAAATGGTGGTAGCAGGGAATAACCAAGGTGGGTGTATACCCTTTGTCATAAGAGAAAAAGCAGCCACCTTTTAGTTATACGGAATGTTAAGAAATTAAGCGATTATGAAACTGTGTTTGCAAATGACCAGTAAGGGGGATTCTGAAGTATTCCCTGCAGAATCTGTGTCAGAGAAGACGTTATTGGGGTTTGAAAGCGAGATAACTTGTCCACCTGATGTATTCCCTTCGAAGAGAGGGTGGTATCACATTGGATTCAACTTCAAGGCTCACCCGGGGGACGATCGGAAGGCTCCAGTGGAGAATAGGAATCGCTCGTTTTGGATGGGTAGGTTCTAATAGGTGGTAGTAGAGTTGTGTAGTGCCCTTGAACCAGGATCGTATCAAAGCCACATAGTCCAAACTCGATCGGACTTAAGTGAATCATAAAAGAACATTAAAAGGAGAGGATTGCGATCAGCACCACCAGAGATTTTGAAGGTGAGAAATGACGTAATAGGTCAAAGCACGCGCACAAGAACAAGTAGTTTTCTAGGATTCTTAATGGTGCGCGTGCGTAATGTTAAGGCGTTGTATCTAAGAATTGAGTCCTAGAACATACATGACTCTGTGAAGTTACAAGGCATTGGCGAGCCATTTAAGTGTTAGGTTCGCGCGAAAGAAGGTGGCAGGTTCTTAGATTCAGTTTTGTCTTAAAAAGTCAATGCCTGAGTTTTTGGTGGGGTGAAGAAATGGAGCCATGGGAAGTTACCCCATGTGGTGAAATGTTCTCGCTCAATAGCTAGTTAAGTTGCCTTTCGAGAAAAGGCAAGCCTGGCACCGGCTATATTTAGCGCAAAGGTTCATCAGCATAGAGAGAAAAATTGACCGAGCTGGGATATGAAGTAACGATGTCATTAAATCCAAGAGCAAATAGTAAATACACTTAGAACACACCCCTGCGGAACGCCTTCATCCAGAGTAAAGTGGCGTGACAGAATAGAAGAGCACACGAAACTGGATAGATCTATTTGAAAAGAAGGCATTTAATGAAAAAGAGGGAGTTATCCACGGAAACCGAGCGAGTGGAAAACCGAGCGAATGGAGTTCTCCTCATTGTGTCATTAAGCTTTTTCAAGGTAAAAAAAAAAAAGAAACCGAGAACCATCCCCTCAGTTGAGAAGGCTTCCCGGATGTCATGGTCTAGTTCTAACCAGGGATCTGCTGTCGAACGATTTTTGCGGAAACCAAAACTGGAAGTTGATAAAAAGCCTGGCGACTCTCCAGCACATGAAGAAGGCGGCTGAAACAATTTTTTCCATTAATTTCAACCCTTATGAACAGCCTACCTAAAGGGGTGGAGTCCGGGTGGTTGTGTGGGTCTCTGGACTGTGACCTGTTGTGGGAGAGAAGGATTTACCCTTCCTTAAATGAAATATACCACTTTCAGCCCATCTCTTGTTATTTACGTTTATATCTCATATTCTTTATTGTTACAATGTTCATTCATTGGTGACGAAGTTTGTGGTAAATTTTTTCCATGGAAAGTTTGACAGAAAAACGTTATTAAACCATGGTGAGCCAAACAACATCAACAACAATTACCATTTGTCAGGTTCCCAGCCTGACCTTACCGCGGTCCCTACTACTTCTAGACCAGGTACCTATGCTTTACTTCCTCCTCCTACACCTGAGGGTCCTTTGCATTTTAGCGATTCGTCGACTAGCAAACCCCAAACACCCCAGGTGCCCCAACGGTCCGGGCAATCCCGCAAAGGTGTCCCCCCGTCATTGTCGTTCTCATTCGTTTACTCCATATGCTGCTCTCCCACCAGGAATGCCAGCAGACACATCATTCCCGATATATCAATACTAGCGATCCACTACCCTCCAAAGCTCTTACTGAGCACAGAACCATTATTCTCGCGGATGCATACGTTGAAAAAGTTTTAGGAGTTGAAGACCCACCAGTCACTTTAATGAGAAATGGGTCCATTCTCGTACAAGCTGCTAACCGAAATCAAAGTTCCATTCTGTCATAGCTCCCAAATGGAGCTTCATGTGATGGCCCATTCTCTTTCTAATGCTTCCTGCACATCCGAGAAAAGTGAATGGAAAACTGTCCAACGTAAACGTCGCAAACGCTCTAATGCGTTCTGGGTCTGTTCGAAGGCATGAAAAGAGTGACCCGAAGGTCCCCCACTCTCCAATCCAAACTGTCCCAACTGTCCAAAATCAATCGCAAGAATAATTATTGCAAAATCTCCAATATCGGACCTTGTCAATCCAACAAATCCTATATTGGAACCCAATTTAGTAACCCCAACACATTCTCATAAAGATAACACCCTCCGGTGACACCTTCCTCCCCCATTTCCATAGAGACAACTTCATACCCTCACACTTTCTGAATCTGCTTGTTAGGCAGATACTGATACTGCTGCCCATTAATTAAACATCAGCATTTCGGTTGTTCTTCCAACGAACCACCAAACCCATACAATAAGTATGGATCGTGACTCAACCTATCCCGTATTCCAATGGTGAAGCCCCCACAATACTACTGAAAATCTTCCCAAAAAAGCAGTCGTAACAATCCAATTCTCCGTTGTAAGACTATTCATTTACCACCAGATTTGTTGGCTCCTCCACGTCGAGTCCACGTCTCAGCCTTGTCCTCTCTCATTTTGAATCTACCTCCAATACTACCCCTAGTCACATAGAAACAATTGTCTCAACAAGACCATCATCATAACATTATTACATCATAGCAGACCATCTTCCTCCAATGGAAATTGTCGTGGCTACTATTCTATTTTCGAAGAACTTGTGGTTCAACTAATTAACATATGTACAGCAAAATGCATATGTTTACAGGAACTTCGACTATGTCACCGACAGGCGACAGTCTTTCAACGTCGAATATAAATCGTGCTCGCTTTAACCTCTATAGAAAAGGTTGCATGAATAGGGGAGGTGCAGGAAATATCTTCACAAATCTGTCCCTATTCCAATGGCCCTCTCACAACTAAACTCATGCAGTAGCAGCACGAATTTACTCGTCCACCGACCTTACTATCTGCTCAGTCTACTTGGCTCCGAGTAGTGAATTTACCTAAGGTCGACTTAGCTGATCTTTTTAAGCAGCTCCCTACTCCGGTCGTTATACTAGGAGACTTCAACCTCCGCCACCCCTTATGGGGTGGCTCGTCTAAGTCCAAGATCCTAATAGATCTCCTAATCCCCTTTTCCCTGGGATGCCTTAACACAGGACTCCCTACATATGAACGTTTAGATACACACCTTCTTCCTGTATTGATATTCCTTTTGCTCCTCATTCCCTTATGGATTCGCTTTTACCTGGTTCCCGCTTTGATATTTTATTCGGCAGTGATCATTACCGAATAGCTTTAAATATAAGCTTGTACCAAACCCAATGCAAAAACCTAACTCCAGTTGCTTTATGATCGAGCGGAGTGGGCTCCTTTTATATCAGGCACAGCTATCTACACTTTCTCCTTCATACCGATTTTTCCGACTGTTGAGTGAGCCTTTCGCTTCTTCCACAAATGTCGTCATCTCGGCAGGCGGTCGTAACCCCTTGTGGTCCCAAAAGTGGCGCACAAGCCACACCGACTGAAGAAGAAACTCTACAGCAAAGATTGGACCCGTTCCACCCCAAACATGATTTTTAAAGCATCCGCAGCGAGATCTCGCGAATTAATTGGCAAACGCGCAACAATTTTTTCGAACTTGCCATATCGACTGTTAACTCCCAATCAACTCCCCCTCCTTTAGTCGTGGAAGATTAACAGAAAATATCTCGTTGCTCCAACAACTCTCACCCACAGTCCTCCGTTATGGGGCCTGATATAACTGACACGATCTCCGCTCCTGGGCTGTAGCGGATGCGTTAGTTTATAGCTTTGCCAAGCCATGCGAGCTTCTTTCCACTAGCACTGAGGCCTTTCAAAAAAAAAGAGAACTGACACAGCACTGGCAGACTTTTCAACAGCGAGAGGGAAGATCATACCTACAACGTCTTTTCACACTTGCAGAGTATCAACTGCATTGGCGAATAGCAACGACGGTGCTCTTGGTCCAGAGACATGATTTCGTTCATCATCCTCCAACGTATCCATCCCTCGGCATCGGCATTTTTGCTGGACTTATATAACAGAATCTGGATTGAATCTTCTTTTCCCATCTATTTGGACTACAGCTTTTGTAATTCCTGTTCCCAAACCTGGGAAAGATCCGAAGTGGGCGGACAACCAAAGACCAATTTCCCTGACCTGTCATTCCTGTAAATTAATGGAGAAATTGGTTTCTGGCCGCTTTCTCCCTGTTCTGGAGAAGCCACCAAGCTTTCTCAAACTTCCAGTTTGGTTTCCGCAAAATCGCTTCAACTGCGGACCCCTTGGTAAAAACTAAACCATGACATCCGGGAAGCACAAAGCCTTCTCAACTGGTGGATGGTTCTTGTGTCTTTTTTGACCTTGAAAAAGCTTACGAACACCAACGTGTGAGAACTGGGATTCTCACTAAACTTCCAATTCTCTATCAGTTTCCGCGGACAACTCCCTCTTTTCATCCTGGTTTGGTGCTCAAATAGATCCATCCCGGTTCGGTGCTCTTCTATTCTGTCACGCACTTTAACTCTGGATGAGGCGTTCCGCAGGGTAGTGTTTAAGTGTAAACGACTATTATTGCTCTCGATTTTTAATGATGATCGTTAAACTTCTTATCCCAGCTATCTGTTCAATTTTTCTCTCTTGTCGATGGACGCTTGCGTTATATATAAGCCGGTGTCAGGCTGCTTTTCTCGACAGCTGAACACTTCACTAGCTATTGACAATTGATTTCACGATGGGTAACTTCCATGGCTTCCATTTTTTTCCCACCAAAATTCAGCAGTGCTTTTTAAAAAAAAGGGAAATTCGAAGAAACTTGCCCATCATTCTTCCCAGAAACCTAACGCTTATACGGTTCGCCATTCCTGTTACTTCACAGGTCAAATTCTAAGGACTCATTCTAGATGACCACTTATACATATATGCAGCCGCATATGTAAACACCTTGAAAAGAATTGTCAATCGCGCGCTTTGACCTGTTACGTCATTCGCTCAAAATCTTGGGGTTGCTTGATCGCTAGTCCCTTTTACGTCTATACCACATCGCCCTATAATCCGATCGAAACTGGGACTATTCTGTGCCGTTCATACGGCAGACCTCCAACAACACTACACACTATTAGAATCCCCATCCCAAAATGTTTGGCGATCCGAATTCTCCACTATAGCCTTCCGATTCGTCCCCCCGGGTGATGCCTTGAAGTTGATCCAATGTGAATGCACTCTCTCTTCGAAGAGGAATACATTATGAAAGCTACCTTCGTTTCAACCACAATACCGTCTGCTCTAAGCCTCTGACACCGATTCTGCAGGAAGATACCACAGAATCCCAATTACTGGCCAATTTGCAAACACGGTTCATAACATCCCTTTGCAAAAGGTGCTGCTTTCTCTTACGACGAGAGGGGTACACACCTTGGCTATTCCCCTCCCATTTGCCTTGGCTCGACCCTCTCTTTCCAAATCCACCCTATCGGCTGGAGGGTTTTTGCTTGTGCTTAAATAGGCATCATTCTTCGCTGTCTTATTACAGGTCTATCGCAGTGATGCTCATGCGCGAGTACATTGGGTTAGTTTCCTGTAACTGGGGATATCAGGGTTAGCTGATTCACGGCTCTAAAACAGGGGACATTGTGAGCGCATCGGCTGTCTCCTGACCGCAATCTCTCTCCCATACCCTCCCCCCTCAATGCTTCAAGTTATTTTAACGCATTCCACTGTGCGTGATTTATTGTGCTGTTTATCCCTTGTCGAAGTTTAATGTGTTGACAAGATCAAGGTTATGTGATTTATTCGACTTCGCTCGCGCGCTACAGGCTTAAACCCCTATTCTTAAAAACAATGAGATCCGCTGTATCATACAATTTCTTCGGCTGTTCCATTTCCGTAAGAACAAATTATTTTATGTTGGACCCCTCTCATGTTAGGGGTAACTGGCAAATGAAATGGCCAACAAGGAGTCCAAAATTGCCACCTCCTCTTTTCGAGGTTGTTCCAGGTACCTCCCCGATGCCTCTCCGGCAAGGCTTTCGATCTTGTTGGCAAGAGTCTTTGACGAAGATAATGCATCAAGAAGATCGAAAACTCAGAACTAAAGGGCCGAAATATTCTGGTGAGGATGTGTCTTCTCTCCCACAGACGAAAATGTCTTACTATCGAAGTGATTTAGCTTCACGCCTTCGTAGTGGCAGCCGCTAATGATCACTCACAGTCCAGACTATATTGTCACGGGACCTCCTCCCATTTTTGCAATTCTCCGGATTAGCCACATCCCCTCAATCTGTTCGTCGATCATATTCATCATTGATTGTTCCCATCTGGCCCCCCCCTTTCGCCGTCATTTTCCTACTTTACGGTCCATAAAACCTGAAATAAGACTGATGAGTCTTCTATATTTGAGTCATAAACTTCTACTATAAAGTTCAACCTTGGCTTTTCTTATATCTTCAAGAATGCATATTGTTTATAAACAAAGACTATATTATGTTATGATTTTGCTACTTTGCATTACATAAAGTTTTAAATTTATAAAGTAGGAGCACAATTTATGTAGTTTTTATATTTGTTTTTTGACTGACTGAGATATTCATTTTCCCCATGTTCCAAATCTCCGACTTCTGACACTGTGAAACATATATATATGAACCCGGGCCCTCCATGGTGCTGGAGATTTTTTTAGCCCAGTAATGGCCGCTGTCTTCTGTGAGCCGTGGTGGGTCCTGTCCATTCAATAAAAATAGATATAATATATAGTTATTATATTATAATATAATTTATATTAATTTTTTTATAGTATAATATATACTATATGATTAGGTATATCCTATATACTAATATATATATATTACTTATATATATATAGTAGTTCAGTACCTTATAAATAATGTTTTTTCAGATATTGATCGATCGTGAGAGGTCTCATTTAGAGGTTTCGAAACTAATATCACACATCCTATCTTTCCACCGAGATATCTGGCGTAAGGCGCAAACATGTTGGCGTACTGACGAGTTAGTCTTGCCGGGCTTAAAAGGCGTATCAAACGCCATTATTACTAACTTGGAAAAAAATTTTAACCATCAAACTTATAGCTAAATAAGATTCACAATGATTAGTGGAAAATACTTTGAGAATTCGCGTTCGAGTGCAATCACTTAAATTCGTCGAACTAGAAAAGGATGACATGGGGAACGTGAGTATCTCTTAGTGTGATCTCAAAGTACATATTTGGACATTCTAACTGGTGTTTTCCTGGAGTAATGGTCAATTATCTGACTCTAATGTTAACATAAGGATTGTTTGAATGTAAAGACAGCCATCTGCTAAAGGGTCTCAAAAAACTATCAGACGAAGAAAAGATACGTCACACGGAGCGGCATGTGGATTTAATCTTTTGTCCAGAAACTTCCTGAGGCATGAAAGAAAGGCTGTATAACCTCTACCTAACGATGTAAAAATAGTCCAGTTATTAATATTCGATCAAGTTCCTGGACTGAGTCTTTATTATTAAAACTCAATTATATTGATACCGATATGTTAAGGACAGACTATATATCCTTGATTTACAAAATTGTCATAAGGTTCAATCAACAGACTACGAACAAAATTATAAACGTGGGTTTTATATAAAAAATTAAATAAATCTTATTAAAAACATTTATTTATCCTATTCAATAACAGTACTCTGTCATTTTTAATCGGTTTGTGACTCACCTAGTATTATATATAAGTAGTTTTTATTTATATATTGAACTTTTATATATTATAATGTTAGATAATATTATAAGGTATAATATATATACTAGGTTATTGTAGTAGTAAGTATAATATTCCTGTATGACATTTACAATCATGCAGATATATAATTATTACTTCTTACAAATATGCAGTATCTGATTATATTACTGCCTCATCTACATAATATTGTGTAGTTTGGCTTGACGAGAGCGAGTTCATACACTATGATAGTATTGATTATAATTTATATATATAATATATATCGTATATATTATTATTATATATTTATATCATATATATATATATATGATAGTTATATATCATAATATATATTGATGATATGAACGTATAGTAAAGTAATAGTATATTGTTAGTTCTTATTATGTAGTATAATATTATATATATATATATTAATAGTATATAGTATGTATTTCATAAGTATATATAGCTTATACGTCGGATGGACTTCTAACAATACGCAATTTGAAGAGTGAATTGAAAGAAAAAGAATTTGAGCTCACCACAGAATCGGAGAGATCTCAAGTGTGTGCAATTCAATAAAGGAAAAAACATTTTGCAAAATAGTATGCACTAACTATATACACAAAACCCTTTATTATTAGGTATAATATAATAATTATATCCAATTGACTAACTAGTATATGAGGTGTAAGTACTTATAAGATTTGGTTTCGTGTCACGATTGGCAAAAATTGCTTAATGCAATCAGCTGCTGAGTATCGTTATATATAGTGATAGTTGTATATAATTCTTTTATTATGATATATATATTTAGTTTTTAATATTATATATATATGATATAATTATATATATATATATATATATATATATATATATATATATATTATATATATATATATTATATATATATAAGAATAGTACTGTGTAATATAAGTCATATGCGATGGGCTGGTTCGTGCTGTCATGAAAACTACTTTGAAATTATAGGTGAACTTCGAGGTATCTTTTTTTGGATTTGAGGTATATGGCTCTGTATGAGAGTATTCGTAGTAGATTTTAGATTAGGTTAAATTAAGCGCGATGTGAACAACAGATGAATGGCCTTCGTATGTTATTAGGGTATATTGTGTACTAATTAAAGAACTCTTAATTCGAGTATAAGAATTGATTCAGAGGGTCCAGAGCATCGCTATTAACACGCGGATAGATTGTGCAGTGGTCCTCGTATATAGACTAACAAGCACTAACGACATTCCACGATCACTGCAAAATACGAAGGTCTAGTAATTATATATAGTTATAGTACGTTAATTATACTATATATGATACTTATATTGCTAATTAGGTATATAGTATATATGAGGGATATTCGGAGTGGGCGCTAGATGTTATGTGAAGATGTGCTAGAGATAGCTCAGGTAGGGAGATTAGTTAATGATGTACGAATTATATATTATATTTATATATAACTATATAATATAGTATAATATACAATATATATTACGTAATTAATATATTATGAGAGTAGGTATATTATATATATACTATATATATATAGTATATATATAGAGTATCTAGCAAGTTACATATATACAGGACATTATATCTATAGGTAATATATATAATATATTATTATAGTTATATATATATATATAATGGGGGAAAAAAATTTGTAAAAAAAAAAATTTATTAAAAACCTTTTTTTAATGTACTCATCGTCTAAGTTCTTTATTGTCTCATGACAAGATTTACATTATATATATAAAAAATATATAATTCCAAAAAATACCAGTTTTGTATCTAGCAAGTATATATAATAGAGACATTTATATTATATACTAACAACTATATGCTAATTAATATATAGCCTAGCATATTATATAATAATTTAAACATGATGAACAATTGCAATTGTTTATTAGATGGAAGAACAGAAAGTATATTTTAAAATATTAGGCATAAGTTAACGTTTAAAAATATTATCTTATTAAATTTACAATATATTATTAATATAATATATATATATAATTATAATATATTATATATATATATATATATATATATATATCAATATTATAATATGTAATATGATATGATATATATATATATAGTAATTATATATATATATATATATATATAATATATATATATATAGTCAAAAAAAATTCCACCCTAGGTTGAATTTATATATATATAATATAATATATATATATATATATATAATATATATATATCTATATATATTTTATATATTATATAGTATTATATATATATAATATATATAAATATATATATATATATATATATATATATATCTATTATATCTATCTATCGGGCCTATATATTCCTGCACCTTCCACTTGGTTCAGAAACCATACCCAAATACTTTCCCTGAACAAATTACCTCAGGATTTAAGAGGCATGGCGGTAATATATAATATATAATATATATATAATTAATATATATAATAATATATATATATATCTTACATATATATATATATTATTATATAAAAAAAAAAATTTATTTTTGGTTTTTTGGAAAAAAAAAATATAATTTTAGAATGGGAGTGAGTTTCCTAATAGTGTAGAAAAGAGGTATGGAATTGGGTATCCAAAACCTAAAATAATTTGATTCGTTCCTGACTACAAACCTATCTTCAATAAAATAGGTTTTATCAGGTATGTGCAGATTAAATCTTCAAAACTGAATTTCTTGCCGAAGTTATAAAGGAAAATAATAACACCTAGATATCAATAAATTCCATATAAAGAAAAAGGGTCTACGTCATTGATATGCTAAGCTGTCAACAATGAGGTAATAAAAAAAGGAATCTTGAATCAGTGCTCTAGTTGTGCATACACACCTATGGCAACCTCTGAAAATGAACACTATGAAAGTAATCTAATCCTTTGAAGATCAACATATTTGACTCTGAAGATTTTCGGGAAGGTGGAGTGCCCCAAATGAAGTGGTATAGCATTCTGTTGAAAGTTTTGAGATGGTTTATAGAAAATTGAGAAATGTAATATTTTTTTATTTGTCATCCCGGCTTATTATATAGTGGAAAGTAACGGGAGTGATCGAAACCATTTCAATTTCCATATTCAAATCTTCAGAATACTTCAATTCATTCTCATTACATTTACTATTGTTTCAGTTGTCGTCAGTAACTTCCATTCTCAATTTACTATGCTCAGCTTGAATCGTAAAGTAACATTATAATAAGGCAGCAAGCAGCAATTGTAATTTTTGATGAAGAATTGTGAAGAATTCAGTATGGAGAGCAAAATTGTTTTCTTTAATTCTGGAACTTTTCAAAAATAATAAAAGAAAATTTAAGTCAAAAATTCATATAGCTATTTCGATTATGGGTATACACTATCGATTGATGAATTATAATACATCGACACATTTCAACATTCCAAAGTATATGGAGCATGACACGTCGAAAAACCGCAAATATTTTGGGAATTTTTGACACACTCACGCGACGTCACACAACACACACCAATACAGCACATACGAGGAAATTAAGCGCTTTCCGAACGGATGCGATTAACGTCCATTGGGCAATATGGAGTGTTCATGAACAATCTCATGACGCTCCAGTGCTCAATGGTTACCCCTCTCACTCATTCACATTCTCTTACACTGGAGTAAGGATTTATGTTTCACACACACCATTGAAAACACTTAACTGCAAATACTATATATAATATATATATAATATATTATATTATCATATATATAATAATATATATATAATATATATATTTATATATATATATATATATATATATATAATGTGTGTGTGTGCAGAGAGAGAGAAAGAATTTGCCACTGCGCAACGGAAGGTGACTAAAAAAGGCAGTGGTAGTTGGGTTGGCGACACACTACCACTTTATCTTAAGCTAGGAAGCTTACCATGCCTCGGACCGGGCGTGCAGCCGTAAGCGACCTTGTATTTCGGTGAAAACTGTATGGAACGTCTTGTAATCTGGGAATGTTAAATGGAGATAATATGGCAGAAGAGGGAAAGACGATAGATGTATTTTAAAAAAAGTAAATTGATTTTGTTTCTGTGACTGAACAGAAGATGAAAAAGGAGGGCGGTTGAAGACGATGGTGTGGGGTGAAATGTGTCTGGGGGAGGAAGAGTTGCAATTCTATGAGTGACTTGTGGCACAGAGCTATGGTGACTTTTGTTTGTGTGAGTAAGTATGAAAAGGTCAAGGTGTGTTGTTAGCATATGGTCCATCTGAGTGATGTTGGGGAGAGTGGGACTTTCTGGATAAGTTAACCGAGATTTCAAACGGGCGTGAGTAGGGGCTTTCAGAATTTATTGTGTTGAGCTAACCTTGAATGGTCGGATAGGTGATCAAAAAACGGATGATATAGCAGGTGGTCCTGAATGAAAAATGTGAGATGGATAGGAAGGTGATTCATTTCTGCGAGAGAGAGGTACTGGGGTGTTAAGTACATTATGGAACACCAAGAATTATCCATAAACATGCTGAGTTGGGTGTAACAGTCGGTTAGAGATGACATTCAGTGAAATAATAGGATTGAATTCTTTGTTGTTAATGAAGGAGATATTGAAGTATGTGGTGATTTGTTTAATCAGTGAGGGGTTTGGTGATGAGAATATCAGATAGTTACGTTATTTTTAGCAAAATTAAGTTAGTGGGGGCATGGTTTGAGAGGAAAGAGATAATGAAGGAAAGGGAGAGTTAAGATTGAGAAATTAAGTGAAAGGTTATAAGAAAAGGTATGTGAGAGCAATTTGCAAATAAATTAATTCAATGTGAACAAGATGAAACTAAAAAAAATTCTGAACAAATGAAAGAAGCGTTTGGTTATGTAGGGCAAAGAGAAGTATGTGGGTGTGCCAAAGTAGGAAATAAAACAATCCACCAGAAATAGAAGTGAACGAAGAGGTGATGCAAGCAGTTATAAAGTAATAAAAGAGGCGTCTTAATTGTCCAATAACCAATGATGTGGTTAAAAAGAAAGGTGTAAGAAATATAAAGGAGGAAAAAAAGATGACTAAAAGTTGCATAATACGTAGGTGGAGGTAAACAATCGAGGTAATGATGGGTGGCAAGAGGAATGAAATTGGATGACTTACAAAAGAATGATGAAGTTGTTCTAGAATAAGTACGAAAGTTTAAGAGCCGAAAAAGATGAATCTTCCTAAGAATAATGAAAAGGGATTGGTATTTCGCGCTGATAAAAGAATGTAACGAAAGTGTAGAGGGAACTTCGAAAATCTGCATAACATTGATAGGTAATAGAAGAGGTGATACGTGAATGTGTGTGGCTTGTGTGTAAGAAAAAATTAGGTACTTGGGGATGAGGTAAATAGGAAGAGTAAGAGTTGAAGAATGATAAATCAGCAAGTATAGATGAAATAACTGGTGAAATGATCAGAATGGAAGCGAGATTGTGATGGACTAGATATGGGGTTGTGTAACAAAGTGTTTGCAGAGTGTGTAGAGCAGTGACTAGTACCCTTATAAAAAGGTAGAATATAGGGGAATTAGTTCCTTTGACTGTTGCAGAGGATATATGCCGGTATTTTGTTGAAAGAGTACTTCGAGTGACTGAGGAACTGAATGATGAAGAACAAGTTGCATTTAGAAGTGGTAGAGGATGTGTAGATAAAATTTTTAAATTGAATGAGAGAAGAATAAATTGTATTTTGGTTATATCGATTTGCAACACGGCATGAAGGATTTATGATAGGGAAGCTCTTTGGCAGGTGCTAGTGATATATGGTGTTGATGGAAGGCCTCTGAATGGAATCAAAAGTATGATGACGATAGAGGAGCGTGTGTAAGAATAAATGGAGTGGAAATGAAATGGGAATATTAATATGGAGTCAGGTAGGGATGCATTAGGTCTTCATAGTTATTTAATTTGTATAGGATGGGATGGCGAAAGAATTAAAGGCAGGGGTGTTAGACTGATGGGGAATGGAAGGTGTTTTACTTGATAATCTGGTTTTGTGCAGCGAATCTGAAGAAAGTTTGAGAGGATTGGGGCAATGCTGTAAAAGAAGAGTTTTTGAAAAGTAAGAGTAAGGTGATAGTAGTGGGAAAGGAGAGTCCGCGTGTGAAATCATGTTGGAGTAGAAGAGCAATCGAACCTATATCTCAAAAGGGAATGGAATGTGCAGAGAGTAGTAGGTAAGTTGTGAATGGTAGAAAGGTTGCTGGTGCAACTTTATCCTTGGTGAATGCAAACGGACAAAGTCTTGTGTGCGCTATAGTCCTGCATGTGAGTATATTGTTACAGGTGTCAATACACAGTAGTGAAGCTATGATATGGAATAAAAGGCGCAGTCTGTTCAGAAGGATATTAGATAAGAAAGAATTGTGATAAAATAATGGAACGAAAGGGTCAGGGAGTTGTGTGGGTTAAGAAATGCGCAAATGAGTAGATAAACGAGTATAAGTTACAAATGCGTTTTGGCACATGGAAAGATGGATGATAGTTCCGGTTGGTTATCGCGGCATGTATAATATTGAGTGTTTCTGGGAATGACCGGCTGGAAGATCGATAGAAAAATATGGATGTGAGTCCAGTAGAAGGAAATGTCTAAAGAAATAGAAGGATTTGTGAGTTGGCAGAGCGAGAAGAAAAGATGAATAAAATAATAGGTGTGAAAGGCGGGATTTTCTGAGGGGGTATGGAGTGAACCCTTACAACTGACGGGACCCGCAAAGTGGGGGATAGTGTCTGTGCGGTTATATATCCATGGGTGAGCTTTGATTGTAAGGGCTCGCTACTTGAAGTGTATGGGGAACTTTCCTTTTTAACGCTACGGTCATGTTGGCTCTACTTAACATTCTTGATGCGTTATTTGGTGTATGTTGCGCAGCCTCACCCTACATACTGGGGAAGAGGAGAGGATAAGAAAATATATATAATATAATATATTATATATATACTATATATATATAATATATTATATATATATATAACTTTATATAATATATATATATATATATCTATATATATTATATATATATATATTATTATAATATATAATATATTATATATATATATATAATATATATCTGTGTGTGTACTCTGCTATATTACTCTTTATTGAAGTCAACCTTTAAAAGAAAATCGTCTAATATTAAGTTTTATATATATGACTAAACAGATAACTGTGACCACATGACCTCTTGTTTGTACCACAGCTGTTCACCTTTAAAAGGTCAATGTTTGTAACATATTACTTAATATATAATTATACACTTTTAAAATATCTTAAAATAGTTCTAAAACTTAGTAATAGTTGACATAGTTAAGATGAGCAAATAATTAATTATTGAAATTGCAACACTAAAGATCTCATGTAGTAGTCATTCCATGTCAAAGCAACACGTTGATTCTGCTTTTCATTTTGGTTTCTTTGCTGAAAACTTTGATAATATCAATTGTGCTTACATAGTTAGGAATGAAAACCTAATAACTAAATTTTTGGGGCTTTTCATTAAAAAAATTTTAAGCATTTAATAATATTTTTTAAGATAAATATGACGGCTAATATAATTAAATGTTTTTCTCAGGAACCATACGAGATAGAAACCTGAGCAATGTCTCATTCTAAAGATCTTTTCAGTGCTTGCATTTCATATATCCATGACAGAGGGTAATGACAAAAAAATTTGTAAAAAAGTTTAAAATTTTTAATAACAAGCATTTTTAATTTTCCTTTTTTTTTTTCTTTTTTAGCAAGAAAATAAAATTTAACTTGGATATATTCTACTAAAAGTTTCATTTTGGGATCATAATGGAATTAGGTGATGCAGACAGTACAAAGATTACGACCTGTAAAAAACAAAAAATTCTTTATTTTATTTTAAATTAAATGTTTTTATTGTTTTATTTACATTTTTGCATTAAAACTGTTTATTTATTATTTAAATTTAAATAATATATAGTTTAATTTTTACTAATTTTGTATTTAAAACAAACTCGCGATTTTTTATCTACATGCATGTCAAACTTGTACTGTCTGCATCACCTAATTCCATTATGATCCTAAAATGAAACTTTGAGAAGTGTAAGAGGATAATCCAAGTTAATTTTATGATTTGTAAAAAAGAAAAAAAAAAAGAAAATTAAAAATGCGTTATTAAAAAAATTTAAACTTTTTACAAATTTTTTTGTCTTACCCTCTGTCATGTGATATATGAAATGAAAGCACATGAAAAGATCTTTAGAATGAGACATTGCTCAGGTTTCTATCTCGTATGGTTCCTGAGAAAAACATTTAATTATTTGAGAAGGCATCTATTTTCCTTAAAAAATTTATTATTAAATGCTTAAAATTTTTTAATGAAAGCCCCTAAAAATTTGTTTTATGCTTTACAATCCTAACTATGTAAGCACAATTGATATTATCAAGTTTCAGCAAAATCCACAAATGAAAGGCAGAATCAACGTGTTGCTTTGACATGGAATGACTACTACATGAGATCTTTAGTGTTGCAATTTCAATAATTAATTATTTGCTCATCTTAACTATGTCAACTATTACTAAGTTTTAGAACTATTTTAAGATATTTTAAAAGTGTATAATTATATATTAAGTAATATGTTACAAACATTGACCTTTTAAAGGTGAACAGCTGTGGTACAAACAAGAGGTCATGTGGTCACAGTTATCTGTTTAGTCATATATAAAACTTAATATTAGACGATTTTCTTTTAAAGGTTGATTCAATAAGAGTATTATTAGCTAAAGAGTACAAACACAGTATATATACTTATATATATATATAATATATATATATATATATTATATATTATATATATATATATATTATTAATATATATATATATATATATATATATTATATTTATATAATATATATATATATATATATATATATATATTATATATATATATATATATATATATTTCTTTTATCCTCCTCCTCTCCCAGATTGAGGTGAGGTGCGCAACATACACAACATACGCATCAAAATAGTTAAGTAGAGGAACAGGACATAAGTCAAAAGGAAAGCTCCCCATACACTTAAGTGCGAGGCTCCTTTTTTACAATCAAAGACTCACCCATGGTTTTCAGCAACCGAGACATATCCCCCACTGTGGTGTCCCGCAGTGTAAGGGTTCACTACCTACCCCCTCAGAAATCCTGCCACCATTCACTCCTATTATGCGCCTATCTTCTCGCCTCTGCCAAACTCACATGCCTCTCCTTCAGATATTCCTTTGCAGGCTCAATCCACTTCTTCTTTGGTCTCCCAGCCGGTCGATTCCCAGAACACTCATAACTATAAATGCACTCTACAAACCGACTATCATTCCATTCTTTCCATGTGCCCAAAACATTTTTAATGATCATCGTTTATTCTCTCATTTGCCGCATTTCTTAACACCACACAACCCCCTAATGCGTTCGTTCCTATTTTATCAATTCTTTCTTAATATTTACTATCCTTCTGAACAGACTGCGCTATAGATCTATGTCTTATAGTTTCACTACGAAGCATTGACACCTGTAACAATATACTCACTGCGGACATAAGCGCACACAAGACTTTGTCCGTTGCATTCACCAAGGATATAAGTTGCACCAGCAACCTTTCTACCATTCACACTTTTTGTCTACTCTCTGCATCATCCATTCCCTTTTTTGAGATACTGGTTTCGATTGCTCACCATCCAACATGATTTCACACCGCTGACTCTCCTAACTCACACCATCACCTTACTTTCAAAACTCTTCTTTTACACATCCTCGCCAATCCCTCCAAACCTTTCTTCAGATTCGCTGCACAAAACCAAATTATCAACCATCCACTTTCTTCCATTCCCATCAGTCTAACACCCCTGCCTTTACATTCTTTCGCCATCCCATCCTATACAAATTAAATAACTATGAAGACCTAATGCATCCCTACCTGACTCCACTATTAATATTCACCATTCATTTTCCACTCCATTTATTCTTACACACGCTTCACTATCGACAGACATACTTTTGATTATTTTATGAAGCCTTCCATCAACACCATATATCACTAGCACCTGCCACAGAGCCTTCCCTATTAAATCCTTCATACGCCATGTTTGCAAATCGATATAACTAAAAATACAATTTTATTTCTTTCTCTCATTCTGTTTAAAAATTTATCTACACATCCTCTACCACTTCTAAATGCAACTTGTTCTTCATCATTCAGTTCCTCAGTCACTCGAAGTACTCTTTCAACCAAAATACCGGCATATATCCTCTGCAACAGTCAAAGGAATTAATTCCCCTATATTCCTTACCCTTTTATAAGGGTACTATCACTGCTCCCCATATTTTCTACAAACACTTTGTTACACAACCCCATATCTAGTCAATCACAATCTCGCTTCCATTCTTGATCATTTCACCAGTTATTTCATCTATACCTTGCTGATTTATCATTCTTCAACTCTTACTCTTCCTATTACCTCATCCCCAAAGTACCTATTTTTTCTTACACCATCAAGTCCACACACATTCACTATCACCTCTTCATTACTATCAATGTTATGCAGATTTTCGAAGTGTTCCCTCTACACTTTCTTTACATTCATTTTATCAGTCGCGAAACTACCATCCCTTTTCATTATTCTAGGAAGATTCATCTTTTTCGCTTTCTTAAACTTTCGTACTTACTTCTAGAACAACTTCATATTCTTTTGTAAGTCTCCATTCATCCTCTTTCCATACTGATCATTTACCTCTTTTTTTTTTTCCTCCTCCTACGTATGCAACTTTTAGTAATCTTTCTTTCCTCTTATTATGTTTTCGTTAACACGCTTTCCTTTTATAACCTCATCATTGCTTGTAGCAATTTAACGCACGCCTCTTTCTTACTTTTAAGCTGAGAGAAAGCAAAAATAGTATCTTCACTGTCTATATTCTTTCTTTCTACTTTTAGCACACCCACATACTTCTTTGCACTTGCTAACAACGCTTTCTTCATTTGTTCCAGATTTTGTTTAGTTTCTATCTTGTTCACATTGAATTAAATTTATTTGCAAAATGCAAACACATTCTTTTCCTTATAACCCTGTTCACTTTATTTCTCAATCTTAACTCTCCCTATCCTTCATTAATCTCTTCCTCTCCATCCATGCCACTAACTTAATTTTGCATAAATATACGTAACTATCGATAATTCTCATCAACCAACCCTCCGCCTCCACGATTTAACATCCAATTTATATACTTCAATACTCTTCATTAACACAAAATCAATCCTATTTTTCACTTGAATGTCATCTCTACCGACTGTACACCAACTCTAGCATGTTTATGGATAATCTTGTGTTCCATGAATGTACTTACACCCATACCCCTCTCCTCGCAGAAATGAATCACCTTCCTATCATTCTCATTTTTACCCGCAATCCCAAAGGCACCTGTTATTTCATCCGTTTTTTGATCACCTATCCGACCATTCAAGTAGCTCAACACAATAAATCTGAAGCCCCTACTCACCCCGTTGAAAACATCGTTTAGATTATCCCAG
>JABUQX010035876.1:0-12500 GCA_015478945.1 Trachelipus rathkii | reverse complement strand
AATTTGCAAATGCGGAGGAGGGTCCCGTGACATATAGTTGACTGTGAGTGATATTAGCGCTGCCAATACGAAGGCGTGCAAGTATCACCTGGTGTAAGCTTTCGTCTGTGGAGGAAGACCACTTACCAATATTCGGCTTTATGTTTCTGAGTTTCGCTCCTCGCTGATCACTCGTCCAGCACTCTTGCCAACAAGATCGAAAGCCTTGTCGAATGGCGTTCGGGAGGTACCTGGAACAACTTCGAAAAGAGGAGGTGGCCATTTTGGCCTCTCTGTCAGCAATTCATTGCCAGTTACCCCTACATGAGAGGGGGGTCCAACATAAAATAATTTGTTTCTTACGGGAATGGAACAGCGAAGAAATTGTTGTACAGGCGGTATACCATTGTTTTTAGAATAAGGGTTTTAAGCGCTTGTAGCGCGCTGAGCGAATCTGAATAAATGACAAAAAAGTGATCTTGGTTAAGGATTAAAATTCGAGAAAGGGCAATCATTATAGCCATTAATTCTGCCGTAAAAATTGAAGCATGAGGGGGGAGGGTATGGGAGAGGTTGCGGTCAGGAAAGACAGCAGATGCGCCCACACTGTCCCCTGTTTTAGAGCCGTCAGTAAACACTGGAGTAACTTCATCATGAACTGCGGAATGAGACAGGAATGATGCTTTTAAAAAGGCAGCCGGATGGCTGGATTTGGAAAGAGAGGTCAGAGCCAAGCAAAGGTGGGAGCAATGAATAGGTGTGTACCTTTCATCGTAGAGAAAGGCAGCACCTTTTGCAAAGGGATGTTATGAACCGTGTTTGCAAATGGCCAGTAATTGGAGATTCTGAGGTATCTCCTGCAGAATCGGTGTCAGAGCAGACGGTATTGGGGTTTGAAAACGAAGGAGCTTGTACATAATGTATTCTCTTCGAAAAGAGAGTGGCATCACATCGGATTCAACTTTAAACTTCACCCGGGGGGACGATCGGAAGCTATAGTAGGAGATTTCGGATCCGCCACATTGGATTAGGAGATTCTAATAGGTGTAAGTAGTGTTGGGAGCGCTGGCGTATACGGCACAGAAATAGTCCAGTTTCGATCGATAGTATGCGATGTTAGATCGTAATAAGGGACATTGCGAATTTTCAGCACCCCCAAGATTTTGAGGCGAAATGACGATAACAGGTCAAGACGCGGATGACAAGTTCGTATTTCAGGTGTATTAATTGCGGTGCATATGTAAGTGGGTCAAATCGTAGAATGAGTCCTAGAAATTTGACCTGTGAAGTAACAGGAATGGGCGAACCTCATACTAGGTTAGGTGATCTGGAAGAAGGTGGCAAGGTCTTCGATTCCCTTTTTTCTTAAAAAGCACTGCTGAGATTTTGGTGGGAAACAAAATGGAAGCCGATAGGAGTTACCCCATCGCTGAGATAATATTGTCAATGCTAGTTGAAGTTGTCCGTTTCGAGAAAAGGCAGCCTGAACACCGGCCCGCTATATATTATAATGCAAGTTCGTCCACATAGAGAGAAAAATGACAGTATCGGGATAGAAGTAACGATGATCATTAAATCCGAGCAGGCAAAATAGTAAGTACACTTAGAAGCACTTACCCTGCGGACGCCTTCATCCAGAGTTTAAAGTGGCGTGACAGAATAGAAGTGCACCGAACCTGGATAGATCTGTTGGACAGAAGGCATTTGATGAAAAGGGGAGTTGTCCGCGGAAACTGAGGAGAATGGAGTTTAAGGAGAAATCCCAGTTTTCTCCACGTGGTGTCGTAAGCTTTTTCAAGGTCAAAAAGACACAAAGAACCATCCCACCAGTTGAGGAGGCTTCCCGGCGATGTCCATGGTTTAGTTTATTTACAAGGGGTCGCACCAGTGAACGATTTTGCGGATAGACCAAACTGAAGTTTGAGGAAAGCATTGGTGGCTCTCCAGAACAGGGAGAAAGCGGCCAGAAACAATTTTCTCCATTAATTTACAGGAATGACAGTAAAGCGAAATAGGTCTTTGGTTGTCCGCCAAACTTCGGATCTTTCCAGGTTTGGGGAAAGGAATTACAAAAGCTGTAGTCCAAATAGATGGGTAAAAGAAGATATCAATCCAGATTCTGTTATTATAAGTCCAAGCAAAAATGCGATGCCGGAGGATGGATACGACGGAGCAATGATGTACGAAAATCATGTTCTGGACCAAGAAGGCACGTCTTGCTATTCGCAATGCAAGTTTGATACTTCTGCCAAGTGTGAAAAGGACAGGTTGTATGTATGATCTTCCCCTCTCGCTGTTGAAAAGTCTGGCAGTGCTGTGTCAGTTCTCTTTTTTTTGAAAGGCTTCAGTGTAGTGGAAAGAACTCGAGTGGCTGGCAAAGCTATAACCTAAACGCATCCGCTACAGCAGCAGGAAGCGAAAACGGAATCGTGTCTGTTAGATCAGGCCCATAACGGAGGATGTGGGTGGTTGTTGGAGCAACGAGATATTTCTGTAGTAATTTTCCACACTGAATAGGAGAGGGGAGTTTGTGGAAGTTAACAGTCGTTATATGCAATGTTTCGAAAAATTGTTTGCGCGTTTGCCAATTAATTCGCCGATCTCGCTGCGGATGCTTTAAAAATAATCATGTTTGGGGGTGGTACGGTTCCTTTTGTATTGCCTGTAGAGTTTCTTCTCAGTCGGTTGGCTTGTGCGCACTCTTGGGACCACCAAGGGGTTACCGACCGCCTGCCGAGATGACGACTTGCTGGAAGAAGGCGAAATGGCTATCATCAAACAGTCGGAAATTCGGTTATTTGAAGGGAGAAAGTGATAGCTGTGGCCTGATAAAAAGGGAGCCCACTCCGCTCGATCAAACGCCAGCTGGAGTTGAGTTTTGCATTGGGCTTGTGTAAAGCTCATTTAAGTCTATTGCTGGTAATGATCACTGACGCCGAATAAATAATCAAAGCGGACCAGGTAAAGCGATCCATAAGGAATGTATGCAAAAGGAAATATCAAATACAGAAAGAAGTGTGTATCTAAACGTCATATGTAAGGGAGTCCTGTGTTAGATCAGCGGAAAAAGGGTTAGGAGAATCATTAAGATCGTGGACTTAGCATGGAGTGACAGGAAGCCACCCATAAGGGGTGGCGGAGGTTGAAGGGCTCCTGGTATTATAACTGACCGCGGAGTAGGGAGCTGTTTAAAAAGATAGCTAAGTCGACCTTAGTAAATCACTACTCGGAGCCAAGTAGATTGAGCAGTAGTAAGGTCGGTGGACGAAGTAAATTCGTGCTGCTACTGCATCTTGAAGTTTAGTTTGGAGAGGGATTGGGAAATAGGGACAATTTGGTGATGAGTTATTCCTGCACCTCCCCTAGTCATTTGTTGCAACCTTTTCTATAGGGCTTAGCGGCGAATTTTATATTTCGGACGTTGAAAGAAGTCGCGTAAGTGACATAGTCGAAGTTCCTGTAAACATATGCATTTTGGTGTGCATATATGTTTATAGGTTGAACAAGTTCTTCGAAAATTAGAGTGGGTAGGAGCCACGACAATTCCATTGAAGGGAAGTGGCCGTGCTATGATGTTATAAATGTTATGATGATGGTCTTTTGGAGACAATTGTTCCTATGTGGACTAGGGGTAGTATTGGAGGTATATTCAATATGAAGAGGAAAGGCTGAGACGTGGATCTCGATGAGACGAGGAGAGGCAACAAATCCTGGTGGTAAAAGATAGTCATACACCAGGAGATTTGGTTGTACGACTGCTTTTGGGAAGGAGTTTTCGTAGCTATTTTGGCTGGGGGGCTTCCACCGATGAATACGGGATAAGTGAGTTCAACGACCAATATTATTGTATGGGTTTGGTTGGTCGTGGAAGAACAACCGAAATGCTGATGTTTATATGGGAGCAGTATCAGTATCTGCCTAACAAGCAGATCAGAAATGTGTGAGGGTATGAAGTTGTCTCTATTGAAATGGGGGAGGAAGGTGTCACCGGAAGGGTGTTATCTTTTATAGAGAATGTCGTTGTGGGTTACTAAATTGGGTTTCCAATTATAGTTGTGGATTGACAAGTCCGATAATTGGAGATTTTGCCAATAATTCATCTTGCGATTGATTTTGGACATGGACAGTTATTGATTGGGAGATTTGGGGGACCTCTGGGGTCACTCTTCATTGCCTCAACAGACCAGAAAACGCTTAGAGCGTTTGCGACGTTTACGTTGACCAGTTTTCCATTCACCTTTCTTCTCGGAAGTGCAGAAAGCATTAGAAAGAGAATGGGCCATCACATGAAGCTTCCATTTGGGAGCTATGACAGAATGGAACCTTGATTTCGGTTAGCAGCTTGTACGAGAATGAACCCATTTCATTAATGTGACTGTGGGTCTTCAACTCCTAAAACTTTTTCAAGTTGCCATCCGCTGAGAAAAATGGTTTCTGGTGCTCCAGTAGAGCTCTGGAGGGTAGTGGGATCGCAGTATATGATATATGCTGAATGATGTGTGTCTGGCTGGCGATTCCTAGGGTGGAGAGCAGCATATGGACGTTAAGCGTGGACGAATGAGAACGACAATGGACGGGGGACACCTTTGCGGGATTGCCCCGGACCGTTGGGCACCAGGGGTGTTTGGTGTTTGCTAGTTGACCGAATCGTCTAAAATGCAAAGGACCCTCAGGTGTAGGAGGAGGAAGTAAAGCATAGGTAGGTACCTGGGTCTAGAAGTAGTAGGGACCGCGGTAAGGTCAGGCTGGGAGCCCAACTGATGGTAAATTGTTGTTGATGTTGTTTGGACTCACCATGGTTTAAATAACGTTTTTCCTGTAAAGACTTTTTCCATAAAAAATTACCACAAAACTTCGTCACCATGAATGACATTGTAACAATAAAGCATACGAGATATAAACGTAAATAACAGGATGGCTGGAAAGGGCGGTATATTTCATAAGGAGGGTAATTCCTTCTCTCCACAAACAGGTCACAATCCAGAGACCCACACAACCACCCGGACTCCACCCCGTAGAGTGGGCTGATCTGTCATTCCCTTAAATTAATGGAAAAAAATGGTTTCAGGCCGCCTTCTCCCACTGTTCTGGGAAGTCGCCAGGCTTTTTCAACTTTCAGTTTGCTTTCCGCAAAAATCGTTCGACAGCAGATCCCTTGTTAAGAACTAGACATTGACATCCGGGAAGCCTTCTCAACTGATGGGATGGTTCGAGAGATGGCATTTTCTTTACCTCTGAAAAAGTGATCGTCTGCTTGCGGAGAACTGGGGTTCTCCTAAAACTCCACTCGCTCGGTTTGCGTGTGGACAACTCTTTTCATTAAATGCCTTCTGTCAAATAGATCTATCGGTATTCTGCTCTTCTTTTCTGTCACGCCACTTTACTCGGATGAAGCGTTCCGCTAGCGTATAGTGTTCTAGAGTGTAGTACTAATTTGCCTTGGATTTTAGATGACATCGTACTCTATCCGCAGTACGGTTCAATATTTTTCTCTGCTATGCTGATATGACTTTGCGCTAAATACATAGCCGGATGCCAGGTCTGCCTTTTCTGAGAAGCAAACTTCAAACTAGCTATTGAGAAACATTTCCAAATGGAGCGGTAACTCCCATGGCTTCCATTCTCACCCACCAAAAACTCAGCATTGCTTTTTTAAGACAAAACTGAATCTAAGAACCTGCCACCCTTCTCTTTCCGCGAATCCTAACCCTTACAATGGCTCGCCCATTCCATGTACTTCACAGTGTCAAATTTCTAGGACTACATTCTAGATACAACTTAACATACGCACCGCACATTAAAATCCTGAAAACTACTTGTCTTCGCGTGCTTGACCTATTACGTCATCTCACCTCAAAATCTTGGGGTGCTGATCGCAAGTCCTTTTTACGTCTCTATATTACCCTAATCCGATCGAAGTTGACTATGGCTGTGTGTGTAGTATATGGTCAGGCCTCCATATTACTACACCTATTAGATCCCATCCAAAAACGTAGGCGATCCGTATTCTACACTGGAGCCTTCGTTCGTCTCCCCGGGTGGAGCCTTGAAGTGTGAATCCAATGTGATGCCACTCTCTCTTCGAGGGGAATACATCAGGTGCACAAGTTATCTTCGCTTTCAAACCCCAATAACGTCTTCTCTGACACAGATTCTGGAGGAGATACCTCAGAATCTTAATTACTGGTCATTTGCAAACACAGTTCATAACATCCTTAATTTCCTTAACATTCCTTTACAAAAAGGTGCTGCTTTTTTCTTATGACAAAGGGTACACCTTGGATATTCCCTGCTCCCACCATTTGCTTGGTCCTGACGATCTCCAAATCTAGCCACCTTGCTGCCTTGTTGAAGTAATCATTCCAATCTCATTCCGCAGTTCACGGTGAATTTACTCCAGTGTTTACTGACTGCTCTAAAACAGGGGACAGTGTGTTTTTCCTGACCATAACCTCTCCCCTCATGCTTCAATTTTTACGACAGAATTAATGGCTATAATAATTGCCCTTTCTCGAATTATATTCCTTAACCAAGACCACTCATGTTATTTATTCAGATTCGCTCAGCGCGCTCCAGGCGCTCAAAACCCTTAGTCTAAAAACACAATGGTATCCGCCTTACAATTTCTTCGGCTGCACCATTCCAGTAAGAAACAAATCACACTATGTTGGACCCCTCTCATATAAGGGTAACTGGCAATGAAATCGCCAATAGAGAGGCCAAAATGGCTACCTCTTCTTTTCGGGGCTGTTCCAGGTACCTCCCGGATGTCATTCGACAAGGACGCCTTTCATCAACTGATTACTATCCTGCTCTCCGACAAGGCTTTCGATCTTATTGATAAGAGCGCTGGATGAATGATCAGAGGGGAGCGAAACTTAGAAATATAAAGCCGAACATTGGTGAGTGGTTTTCCTCCCACCGACGAAAGCGCTTACATGAGATGATACTTGCACGCCTCCGTATTGGTCACACCAATATCACTCACAGTCACTATATGTCACGGGACTCCTCCCATTTGCAAATTTTGCCGTCGCCATACCCCGCAATCTGTATGCCATATCTTCATTGATTGTCCCCAACTGGACCACATTTGCCGTTGTCATTTTCCTACTTTATGGTCCATAACACCTAAAAGGTTATCTCATATCTTATCCGAATCTTCCTACTTTAGCAGCAACTCTATTTTCTTGTATCTTCAAGAATGAATATTCTTTACAGTATTTGATTTTGTTATGTTATATTAGGTCTATTTATAATGTAAGGAAATCTTTTTATTTAGCTTTTTATTTAATTTTTGACTGAATATTCAGTCTGCCATCCAAATTTTCTTTGACATTTAAAATATATATATGAGCCAAGACTCACCCATGGAGTTGATTATTCAACTCGGTGTGGCCGCTTCTTTGTGAGCTGTGGTGGGTCCTGTACATTGACTCAAAGGAAAAAAATGTATGAGATGTGCTTTGTAGAGGTTGGATGTTATTCAGAATTTGTTTGTATAATAATGCCGGAGGGGTTGGAGGTTGTTTTAACCTGTGATTAATGGGGTTGGAAAGTACAGTGTAGTATGGGTGTTGTGGTGTTTGTGTTTTAGCATAGAACTGAGTGTCTATCATTTCTAAGTGTTTATCTATCGGTAGTATTTTTGTTACCTCATGAAGGTATTGTAGATATGCATTCTGTTATAATTGTGAGTGGTTTCTTTTGGGTTGTTTGTAGTTTTCTTATGTTACCCTTGGTCAAAAACGGGTGCCATATTGGTGCGGCGTAGTTTAGTGTTGGGCGAATGTATTGTTTGTATATGGTGGTGGATATGTGCATATTATTAGTGATGTCAGTGCCGGCTATGGTTCTTACCGTAGTATGTTTAGTTTCCTGTTTGCTGATGTTGTTATGTTTTTTATGTGTTTTGTGAAAGTCAGATGTGTGTCCAGTGTTACTCCAAGAATTTTGGGTGTTTTGTTTAGTGGGATAGCGATGTTGTTTATGAGGATTTGCCGGTCTGTTGTGATTAGAGTAATAGATGATTTATTAGGTGATGCAGACATTCTATTATCGGTCAGCCAAGTTTGAATTTGGTTGATGTATTGTTGGGTTAGATTAGTTGCTGTTTAGGTTCTGGTGTGTGGCTGCTGTGGTGATATCATTTGCGTAGGTTGTTATGTTTGCATAGTCTGTTTGTGGTTGTGGTAGGTCGGCAGTGAATAAGTTGAATAAGGTAGGCGATAGGATTGCTCCTTGGGGTACGCCGCTTTTAATGTTTATTGTACGTGATTTCTTCTTGTCGATTTGTATATGTGCTGTTCTCCCTGATAGGAAGTTTGATACCCATTTCTTTAAATTAGTGGGGATATTTGATTTTATTATTTTGTGGATTAGGTTGTGTCTGGGAACTGTGTCAAAAGCTTTGTTTATGTCGATTGTTGTTAGTAATGTTTTGTGTGTGGGCCTGAAATTTAAGCCGTTTACTATTGGTTGTATGATGTTTGTGAGAGCTGTTGTGGTTGAGTGGTTTTGTTGGAAGCCATGTTGAAATTTTTTTTGGGGATGTGTGGTTTTATTTTCTTCAATATGAACTTTTCTAGTATTTTACACAGAGTGGATAGTAGTGAAATTGGGCGGTAGGAAGAGGGATTTAAGATGTCTTTTCCTAGTTTTAGCTTTGGGATGATAATTGCTCTTTTGCTGAAAGAAGTTAAAGGCATCATCAACAGTCGAAAACCGCTTATTGAAAGAAGAGCGAAAGATAGCTGTAGCCTGATGAAAAGGAGCCCACTTCGCTTGGTCAAAACGCAAACTGGAAATGGGTTTTAACATTTCATTTAAGGCTATTGGGTAATGGTTACTGCCGTAAATAATCAAAGCGGGACAAGGTGAAGCGATCCATAAGAGAATGGGAACAAAAGAAATTATCTATACAAGAAGAAGTGTGTGTATCTAAACGTTCATATGTAGGGAGTCCGGTGTTAAGGCATCCCAGGGAAAAGGGGGTTAGATCAACAAGGATCTTAGACTTAGACGAGGTGACAGAGTCGCAAAATAAGGGGTGACGAAGATTGAAACCTCTAGAATAACAAAGCTGCTTTAAAAGGGTCGCGGCTAAGTCAGTCTTTTAGTAAACTCACTTAACTGGGAGCCAAGTAGAATCGAAACAGGACACGACGATCGCATGGACAAATGAAGTACCTGTGCCACTTGCGAATGAAGTTTAGTTCGAGGGACTGGAGAATAAGGGATAGACTTATGAATGCGAATTCCTGCGTCTCCTCTGTCATTGTCACCTCTTTCTATATAAGTTAGCGGTAATGTTTAGTTATTCCGATGGGTGGAAGTGTTCCTGCAAACATATGCACTTTGGTGTACAAATGTTTATTAGTTGAACAAAGTTCTTCAAAATAAGAGTAGTAGCCACGACATTTCCATTGAAGGAAGGTGGCCATGCTATATTGTTATAAATATTGTGAGGATAGTCTTTTTGAGAAAATTCCCTCTATGTGAATAGGGGTGATGTTGGAAGTGGATTCAGATGGGGAGAAAAGGCTGAGAGGCGAGTCTAGACGAGGAGGAGAAATAAATCATGGTGGTAAGGAATAGTCGTAAAACAGAGATTTTGGTTGTGCGACCGGTTTTTTTTAGATGGGGGTGGGGGGAGTTTTATGTGGTATTTGGTGGAGGGACTTCGCCTTGAATGCGAAGTAAGTCGAGTTCAACCAAGTCCATGTTATTATGCGGACTTGGTTGGTCGTCGGAAGAGCAACCAGGGTGATCATGTTTGGGAATGAGAGCGATATCAGTATCTGCCAAGTAAGCAGATTCAGAAAAAGTGTGGAGAATATAGGGCTGTTTCCATGGAAACGGGAGAGGGTGTTATCGGAAAAATGTTATCATTTTTAAGAGGGTGTTGGAGTTGCGATATTGGGATCCGTTGGGTTACGAAAGTCTGATGCTGGAGAGTTTGTCAGTGAGCCATCAGGTGGGTTATTTTGGGAGACTACAATTTGAGTTAAGTTGGGAGATTTTTGGGTCCCCTTTCATCCCGACAACAGATTCAGAGCGTTTGTGGTGTTTACGTTGAACGGTCTTCCATCCACCTCTCTCGGAAGCGCAGGAGGCATTAGAAAGAGAGTCTGTCGTCACATCAAGCTCTATTTGGAAACTATAATCCATTTCATCCGCTTTGGCATAGAATCCTTTAGGGAGTGCTGAGATAGGAAATTCGGAAGAAGAGTTATTAGGAGGATTCAGGAGAGTTGGAATAATCCTGCAAGCCATCAGAGGATTGGTTGGTGGGTTGTTCGACTGCTGTGGTTGCTTGGGTACAATATATTGATGTCAATGCGTTTTTCATATCTGGGGTCGGTGTGTTCTGTTGTAGAAATTCAGATGTTTTATGTTTTGGCGAGTAATCTTTGCCTTGGAGCTTAATCTTTTGTTTCTGTTTAGAAACATCTTTTTCAGGAGTTGGAGTGATGATGGGAGATAGATTAGGGAACAAAGACGCAGACCTCTTAACGTAAGTTTAGTAAACTTATCGGGAGGGTATGGGGCAGAGTTTCTTGGCAGAAAACGCTCTCCAAATTATGTGGAAGATGAACAGACTTGGTTTCATAGCTAGTCAGTTGAAAGCTAGCACTCTGGGTTGGGCTGTTGAGGGTATTTTGTGCGGGAGATTGGATTGAATGCTGTTTTTGACAATTTGAATAGTCGGCAATATAGGCGAGCAGGTTAAAGTAACTGCTTGAGTTTCGCTGGGATTGGGGGAGAAGAGTTCTAATGGAATGGATTTGTGTCGGTGGGTTGACATGCAATTGTAGCATAGGATTACCTTGATCTTGTAGGATATTTATCTTTGAGCTGGGGTATGGCATCTCTCCTGCTCAATTTTTGTTTGGCGCATAACTCCAAAACCACCTGTTCAAACAGGTAAGAAGGGCATTTAAGGAAAGAGGCATTATGGGGTTCTCCACAGTTTTTCCAGAGTGGTGTGTTTTCAAAGGGAATGTGAAATTCTTCTCCACAGACTGCGCATATATCATGAGTTCCCCTACAGTATTTTCGGGGATGACAAAACCGCTAGCATTTAAAGCAACGTCTGGGTCGGGGAATAAGCGTACGAACACTGTAAATAGTAAAAAGTAAATAGTGCCTTCGGATGCGTTTCTTATTTAATCAGGGGTGGAAATAAGGGATATTTCCCAGAGAAGTTAAGGATAACAAGATAAAACTTTGATTCCGGGTAGTGGCTTGAACGAGAAGGGACCCATTCCTCATTAACGTGACTGGGTAGTCTTCAACTCCTAAAGCTTTTTCAAGTGTATCGCTAAGAAAGATGGCTTTTTTTTTCTCAGTAAAAGCTTTGGAGGTGGTGGATCTCAATAAGTAATTTATCGGGAATGTCGTATCAGCTGGCAGTTCCGGGCGGGGGGAGAGCAGCATATGGAGTAAATAATTGAGAACGACTAGGACGGGGTCACCTTTTCGCCGTTACCCCGACCGTTTGGGCAAATGCGATGTCGAGGGGGTGCCAGGCGACTGATGGCTGGGGATAGACAGAGGCCTTTCAGGGTGAGGTGGAGGGAATCACGGCATTAATATTCGAAGTGCAATTGAGAAGAGTAAGTACATTAATCAGTGCATCGTGAGTAATCGTTAAATCTATTAGCGTTCGATGCGAATTAAGGCTTTGCATGGTATATTAAAATCAAAGGGGTCCCCCTCTCATGTGTGTCGAGCCCTATGAGGTTTGTGCTCGGACCAACGCGCTAAGCGGTGGGGAGTCTCTTATTATAGATGTTCCAGAGGGGTTAAGGAAAAAGATTCAACCTGGTGCTAGGTCCTGTGCACCGAATCACGAACGGGTGATGCGGTTCACACCCCTTCAGCACAGGTGACACCAGGTGCCCCTCCCAAAAGGAAGGGTGCTATCGGCGTTTATCTACCTCTCTGGCAAAAAAAAAAAAAAAAAAAAAAAAATAGATAGAAACTGTGGTGGAGGAGGTGGATTTGAAAAAAAATTAATAAAAAATGATGGGAAAAGATGAAGACTGAAAGATTACATATGTGACAAATGCAGAACAAAAGGACATACTAGTGCTGGGGCCGAAGGGATGCACGAAGTCTCCCTAGCATTGGTTCTTATCACTATGCCATGCTCTAGGTTGTATAGCAAAAGCGTAACACCATGATAAGAATCAATACCCCCTGCGGATATATATATATATATATATATATATATATATATATATATATATATATATATATATATATATATATATATATATACTACTCTCTCTATATATATATATATATATATATATATATATATATATTAAAGGTGTAGGGATATCACACAACTTTTCACTATCCGCGTCCGCATCCGCATTAATATTTAGCGGATAGTATTCATCTATGAATTATATGAAACGTATGCACTACCTTTTATATATACAGAGGATCGTTTCCCTTTAATTAAATCAACTGTATATTAAACTTTTACTTAAACATATTAAAAATATCAC
>JABUQX010035875.1:0-16202 GCA_015478945.1 Trachelipus rathkii | reverse complement strand
TAGCTTTGTTTGTACATTGAACTCTAGCTTTGTACTAGAAGAAAATTAAAAAAAAGGTAACCAGAATGTAGATTTTAGATATATGAAATTAAATAATTTATTAAAATTAAACATAACATCCGTAATAATAATAAAATAACAAAATAATAATAATAATAATAATAATAATAATAATAATAATAATAATAATAATAATAATAATAATAATAATAATTATTAATAATAATATAATAATAATAATAATAAGTAAATAATAAATAATACTAATAATAATAATAATAATAATATAATAATAATAATATAATAATATAATAATTTAAAATAAAATAAATAATAATAATAATAATAATAATAAAATAATAATAATAATAATAATAATAATAATAATAATAATAAAATAATAATAATAATAATAATAATAATAATAATAATAATAATAATAATAATAATAATAATAATAATAATAATAATAATAATAATAATAATAATAATAATATTATAATAATAATATAATACTAATAATAATATAAATAATAATAATAATAATAATAATATAATATAATAAAATATAAATAAAATAATATAATAATAATCATAATAATAATAATAATAATAATAATAATAATAATAATATAATAAATGAATAATAATAATAAATATATAAAATAATAATAATAAATAATATAATAATAATAATAATAAATATAATAAATATTAATAATAATAATAATAATAATAATAATATAATAATTTAATCATAAATAATAATTAATAAAAATAATAAAAATAATAAAAATAATAAAAATAATAACAATAATAATAATAACAAAAATAATAAAAATAATAAAAATAATAAAAATATAATTAAATAATAATAATAATAATAATAATAATAATTTTAATAATATAAATATCATAATAGTAGAATAATAATGATCATAATAATAAATAATAATAATAATAATAATAACAATAATAATTGGATAGCATTGTAAATTGACTTACAAGATATGATTGAAGATGATGACATTTTCCATTTTTGCTTTTAATCTCATTAGTTGATTATATATATATATATATATATATATATATATATATATATATATATATATATATATATATATATATATATATATATATATATATTATAATAATATATATATATAATATTATAATTATATATATATATATTATATATATATATATATATAATGTCACCACTCACGGGCAAGGCCCTTTTCAAGGAGGGGGACAAAAAATAATAATAAAAATACTAAAAATACCTAAAGATATTTCATTATTTCTCTTAAAAACCTTTTTCATCTTCATCCGGAATCATCGAAAAATCTTTATCAAACTGATTAGCAGAAGTTTCTTCTACCTCTTCTTCTTCTGCTTGCTCCTTCTTTTTCTTCTTCTTAGCAGACTCCCTTAATGAGCTTTCATTTAATGAAATCTCAAGAGTAGTGTTAATATTTTGTGTTTCCACTTCTTCACTGTTTCTTCTTTTTCTTTTTCGGTGTTTCCATTTCAGCATCCTGGGCTGCTTCTTCAATGATTAAAGAGTCTTCAACACCTTTTGACTTCTTTTTCTTTTTTTCCTTTGGTGGTTCTTCAGCTTCGTCAGAATCATTAACAATGAAGGAACATTTAAAGCATTAATTTTTGACTCTTCACTGCATTTACATTAGTTTTCTTTTTTTCCTCTCTCTCTCTCTCTCTCTCTCTCTCTCTCTCTCTCTCTCTCTCTCTCTCTCTCTCTCTCTCTCTCTCTCTCTCTCTCTCTCTCTCTCTCTCTCTCTCTTTCCTTCTTCTCTCTCTCTCTCTCTCTCTCTCTCTCTCTCTCTCTCTCTCTCTCTCTCTCTCTCTCTCTCTCTCTCTCTTATTGCTATATATATATAGTAAATATTAGTATTATATATATATTAATTATAATATATATATATATATATATAGTATATATATATATATATATATTATATATATATATATATTAGATATATATATTATATTAGATATATAAATTTATATCATATAAATTTATTATGATATACACTACATATATATATATATGTGGTGTGTGTGTGTGTGTGTGTGTGAGTGTGTAGGTGTTCGCGTATGCGAATTATCAAAGTGAACATAGTAACGACTTTTTTTTTTTGAGATTACTGACAAGGATGTTGAGAGCAAGGCTGAATGTTTCACGAAATATTGTTTTTTGTTGGAGGAATGATGCGTTACATTATATTATCAAAGAATGAAGGATGTTAAAAACGAGTAATAATCTACCAACAGCTCCTAAAATAAGTTATAATAATAGCTATAAATAATAAAATTTTAAAGGAAACGAAGCTTTTCAATTAAATAAATATTCTCTTATCGGGTTTGTGATTTTCAAACCTTAAGGTTCGTCGTGATTCGTGATCTTGGGTGAAGTCTTCTTTTCGGATTCCTTTAATTCTATTTCTCTAATGATTCCCTTGAAAGTAGACTCCCTAGTAAAAGAAATAAACTTCTAAAACTTCAAGTAAATACACATAAAATGTATAAATGCAGTAACCAAATAATGATGAAGTGTAATTCTTAATTTGAGTTAGAACACACCTTCCAATGATGTTGTACTGTACTTAATTTGAGTTCTAGAACACACCTTCTCAATGTGTTGTACAAATTTTGCTTTCTCCACTGCTGATAAAGAGTCGCCAAACAATTCAGAATTTTAGGAGAAAGTGCATAAGAAGAACAAAATTAAAATAGGTCAATGAAGAACATGATGCCAAAACAATATAGCTTCAAACATATATGTAAGTTATTAAAAACATAGGCATCTTAATGATAAGATTAAGTCAATTTTTATAGAAAAATTAGACTTGGAACTTACCTCCAGTTTATTGATAGTCTTCTGTTCTTCGAGAATTAATTGTGCCATTTAATAAAATATCATATATATTATATATATATATAATATATATAAATCGTTATTATTAATCTTCTGTTAATGATATACCATGAATGAAATCTATATCATTTATAAAATATTATTATCCCTTTAATTACTATTATATATATTAATATATTATATATTAATAAATATATACTATTGTAATATATATGATAATATATGTATATATAGTATGATTGATTTAGCTAAAATATTACATGATATTATATATATATTTAATATATATATATATATATATGTATATATTATACTTATATATATTAACAAACAATATTAATATATATTTTCACCTTACTAATATATATATAAGTTATTTTATATTTAATATTAATATTCGTATGAGATAAATGTTTATTTTTTTATAATAAATAATATTGTTTTTTTTCAATAAATTTAAATACTATATATATAATAACAGGTACTAAATTATATATTATAATTATTCATTGTATATATAATAAATATGATAAATAATAAAAATATAGTTTATAACATAATATATAATTTATAATTGCAAAATTAAATTAATCCCTCATCTTAAGTAGATAAGTAGAAAAATAATATATATTATATATGGAATATATTAATAAAGATAAATTAAGTACTATAACTTAAACTTTTCTGATGAGACTTTATGAAACCATTATCAGTATCAAATATGTTTGCGACTATATAATGTTAGTGAAGTATAGTAACAAATTAACCTCAGTAGTATTATTTATAATACTTAACTGTACTATATGTCCAGTAGATCTTTCCGTCTTAATGCTCTTATGACAACTAAATGAGATATATAACAGGACCCCACTTCGTAAATGTTGTTCCAGTGATCAGAGTCTTAAAGTATTCCATTACGTTTTGAGGTTAAATCGGTTTCACCCACAGAGAAAACCACCCACTCCACAAGCTGCTATCTAAAAAACATAGCCACCTGCATCTGTCGGCTCAGGCGGTCTCACTATAATATAGGAGCTAACTAACTTGCTGGGCTGCGGGCCCAGTTGTAGCCATCTCAATCTATGTCGTGGTCGGGTGCTAGTACTTTTGTTATCGTTTTAACACCCCCTTTTGGTTATATTAATGTTCTGTCAGATGAATAACTTGCCAACGACCTGCACCATGTATCTGAGTTCCAGGTATTACTTACACAAAGTCTCGGTGCTTGCCATCATCCAGTGGAGTTTTTAATTATTATTTTATGTTATTTTAATTTAGAAAATTATAATGTGTGTAAATGTAAATGAACTCTGTTGCATCAGTTCTCAATAGAAGAATCAAATAAACCTGGCAATAAGATTGATAGATTCCCAATTTACTAATAAACTTGGAGTACAGTAAATTTAATTACATGATAGATACATCTCATTGTAATTTGATGAATGTTTATTGTATGACTGGAGAAGGCACTAGGGACAATGGACCAACCTACTTTGGGCATTCAGCACCACGTCTATATAATATTATGTAAAGAATGAACTTGGTTAGACGCACCGATCATCGTTAGGACACTAGAAAAGGTGCACAAAAAAAAAAAAGAAAGGTGAATCGATTTTATGTAGACCCAACAATGAATCATGATTTTGATGTAAATCTAAGATGATGATGTTCTATAAATCCTTGTTATGCCATTGTCGCAAATTTACCAAATGTGATTTATGTATTGAAATAATGGAAGAGAGTGAAAGGTTTGTGTAGAGTATGTAGCTCGGCCCTCAAGTCGAAGACCAGGTTGGAGATTGCAGTCAACCGCATGAGGTTAGTAGATATGAAAGATATCAAGTAGCAGATAGTAACAGTAAGGCTGACATCGGATATTATCCAACATGCGAACTAAAAACACAAAGAAAAAAGAAACAGAATTATTCAACTTCGTCCAGTAATCATGGAATATCGTGTTAAGTGAGAGTTTAACGTAAATCTAAACTATATGAAGATAATCTGATTGTCAGTTAATTCTGTTTATCTACACATTTGCACTACTGTTCAAACTCCATGCGATATACTTACACTATAGATTATAAGTTTCACTCTCTACACCTAATTCGTGATTACTTCATTCATTATTAATCGAGTAATCGTAGTTATTGAATATGAATTGGCTCACGTATTTCCAGAAATGTAATTATCTGTTATCCTTATTCATGTAATTAAAAAAAATAACTTGCAGCTAACCTCCAAGAATAAGTATAAATAACACACTAGCCAGAAACACATATTCTCAATATAAAAGACATAGAGGCGCAAATCCAGGTACGTATCAGAGGTCATAATGGTACGGTGACAAATACAATTGATGTGTGCGTTTCGAGAGATGCACGTGTTTGCTCCCTTATTAGAACAAGGAAAGAAAATCTTGATAGCTAGAGCTCTCGGTTAGTGCCTATTAGAATAAATGAGTAAAAATTGTGCTCGCTTCGATACTCTCATTACTTATTTTGGGTGTTGGGCGTATATTTTGGACACTTCTCTTTTGAGGCAAACGCTTAAATTTAAATCAGAGAGAATATTCATCACGTTTTAACATCTGTTTTAAAAGGGGTTAAGTAGAGCAGTCTCCTCGTAAGGCAGGAAGGTGATATTAAGGTTTAAGTGATATTCTCAACTACTCTCTCAAATGATTCGAAACTGCAAACATACTGGGCTCTCTTAAATGCTCGGCTTAGCGTAAAAAAGTCAAGTTGATGGACTCCTCCGTTCTCAGTATTCGCGCAAGAGGAAGCGCTCTCTAAAGCTGTAATTCTTACCTAGAACAACTCTCCTCTGATATAAGCACGCTCTCACTCACCAAGTAAAGTTTTTCCATCAGTGAAATAAGTGTATAAAGTATGATACAGATGGTTCATGTATATTGAGTACACTACAGGTAAGATCTAGTTCACTACTGCCATACTGTTCAAGTTTATATTTTTGCACAACTACAGTAGTTACCAAAATAGTATATGGTATCGAAAATTCATATTAATATATCGTATCGAAAACTCTTATTAATATATCATTCTTAACTTACCTAACTCGTCTGACGACTCACTATATATTAATTAAAATTGTATTGCAAGGTGAGAGTTTTCCATTAAGGAGTACTAAACTTTTATCAATCACACTATAAAAGGAGCTAGAGATCTCAATTTATTTAATTAGATTTCATGAAAACTTATTGGAAATACAATTATATAACATGCTCATCAAATATTTTACATTGGGAGCTAAGGATACATGAATAATGAAGACAACATTATAAAAGATTTATAGTAAATGAGATCTTACAGTAAGCCAAAAAAATAAATTATAAGAGAATTACATCTACGTCTCAACGATTATCTAAGAATTTATTTGGAGACTAGCAATAATTTTTGCTAGGTTAATAGTACTCCATATCAAGGGCTCAATATTATAACGTACTTTCCATAGGACTAGGTGAGACAATATCACTTAGGTGATGGTGGAATCATAATGTTGTATTTAAAAAATATATATTACTGTATTTAGAAAACAATTAGTTAACACATTAATCAGAAGCTGGAAACAGCATTTAAAAGGAATGTTTGCTTTATCAGAAAGTGGATATGTGAGAGCGATGGTTTATCTATTACAAATGCAATTGAGCTCCGTGACATGACATTAAGTTCCTAAATCTTTTTGAAATTTTTACCTATTCGGCGAAATGTCTACACAATTCATTAAAAATTATTCAATTTACAGGTATTAAGTAAGAAATTGCAGCCCGTTTGTCCTGTATATACCAGATGAACTAGGCGATTATACTGATGAGCATGGGCGAACAAAGATGCTCCGAGATATTGTCACATCACAATACAATGCTCACCTAAACCCCTTCGCGCCTCTTGGGTAAGCCTAAGGCAAATGCCGCATGCCACAAGTAGTTAGAAAAGATAAGTATATAGATTAAGTCGTCAACTGAATATAAGTTTCTAAGCAAATTTGGTGATTTGGAAAGTTTCCTTTAATAAAATCTTCCCGCCGCTTTTAGCAATTAACTTGCAGCCAGTGACGAAAGGAATGGTTTTCAAAGGTTTTAGGTACACCTTCAAGAGTTATACACAAACTTTCTCTCCGTTATAAAATTGTAAAATCGAAGGAAGTCGGGAGTCCTTACCAACGAAGCGAACGGTGCAAGGTCATCGATGACTCAATTAAAAGGGTTCTCTCCGTAAAAGCGGATCTAATCACAAGACCAGATTCCTCCCTAGTAATAGAAAATATCTAGACTGGAAACGAAGATCATTTTTATCATTCAAATTTACTAAAAAGTGAAACGAACTTAAAAGTTATTATGTGTGTATACCTAAGGCAAGGTGACAGTGAGTAACTAATAATTATAAATCTATCATTGTGTAATTTGCTTATTAATTTTAAGTATCTATTCATCTAATTCATCGTAGAATATTATGAGCTCATCTGTGTTTTCAAAACAAAATCGAAGTTTTAACATTATAATTCTTAGTTTAATATGGAACTAAATATGTAAAAGAAAATTTTTATTCATTTTTTTATTTTAAAGTTGTTGAGCAAGACTATATCGTAAAAAAAAATACTACCGGCAATACCCCGTGATATAAAACTGAAAAGGGAAAATTTATAGATTATAATCTTTATTCCAATGATATATATTTTAGTGAGTTTAATACCCGATGCAATAATTTATTGTTAATTAATATATTCAAAAAATTATGATACATTTTTTTTTTATATGTACTTTATTTGATATGTATTTAAGCTATAGTTATTAAAAAATTAATATATCAAATAAAGTTTGAAAATTAATCATGTTTTCCCAATAAATCCATCTATAATACTAGATGGGGAACCGGGTTAAATTATGAATCCAATGTGAAATCTGTAATTTTGTAATAGAAATATTTATTTAAATTTGATTAAATTAGTGAAACGTTCATACGGTACTAACTTATTCTGCCAATGAATAATACCCATCACCTTAATTTTAAAATGGTAACAGTATCTATTCATATTAATATTAAATAATTAATTAATATATAATAATATTATATTATAAATATTATTATTTATATTTTAATTAATATTATATATTTAATATATAATATTAATTAATATATATCGTTAATTAAACATACACTTAGTTTAATTAGTTATTCTTATAGGCTTAACCTAAATTAATAAATCCTCAGTGAAGATACTAAATACTAAATAACTTAATGGTTTAACTGAATAATATAATTTAATTGTGTTCAACTGTCTTCAGCGCTCTTGTTTGAACCTCCTGGGAGAAAAACATGCGACCACAAGGACATCGTAGGAGGAACGAGGACGGTTGAAGATTATTTTAGTGTGCCCTAGCTGTCGTGTGTGCTGACTACAATAAAATCGTAAATTAATAATGATACAAAAAATAAATGCCTGGAATGAGAATATGGTAGTGGAAAAGATATTCTATGTTTCTCTTCTTTTTCTTTGTAAATAATAAATTAGTTGCACCCTCAGGCAACTTTTTTCCGGAACTCTCCGAACATAAACTTCTGCTCGCCATTTCGAGGAGGAAAAACGCCCCGTCCCGTCGTTCCATTATCCTTCTAAAGTTAATTAGAACCCTTTTTGCATGATTCTTTTTTTATCCTACCTTTATTTACACTTTCTTTAAAGAGTTCGAGAACCTACCGACCCTAAGCTATTCTCGTGTTCCTCTCTGTGTGTCGACCCAATCTAATTGCAGATCAGCGCAGGTCGCTATAAACCCGGTCATTTTGGCGAATAATGACGGAGCCTGATTATGTGACAACCAAAATATGATTAATAGGCGCATAGAGTATAGTACAGGCTAGCTGCCGTCAACTAGGTCCGGCTAATAATAGGCTATATACATGCGCTATTAAATATGGAGCGTAACAAGGCTGCCTCTTAACTCTTACAATAAAAAATGATTATAGTGAGTACGACCAGCTATATATATACTTAGATTAATATATATATATATATATATATAATAATATATTAAATATAATATATATTATATATATATATATATATAATGTATATATATATATATTAATATATTCATCTAGCTTAGAGATTTGGATAAAATTTATAACTCTTCACCTCCATGCTTTATGTATTGATTTGATTCTCACCGTTCAATCAATAAATTAATTTATACGATTTGTGAGTTGAAGGATGTGAATATATTATAAAAGATTCGTATCGTTATTTATCTTAAATTGTATAAAGCACATGTGATAAGGTACACGATATATGCTCATTTATTATGAGCTCGAATGATGAGAGTCATTCCTTTTAAGCAACTAGAGTTTGTATAGTTAAGCTGGATACTTTATTAGACATTACAGTTAGCCTAAGTGTGAGACGGTATTGTGCATTTACGCGACTCATATAACATGTGAATTAACCTCTAAGTTAAATATAATTATTCGCCTTCATTCATGCCAAAGATAACTTTAATAATCTTTATGTAGAAAGGTTCCGTACGCTTAACCTTATCTTTACGTAACGTACTATACACTTAAAAACCCTGTACCAAATTCATTTTTTTAAGATATTTTGCTTAACCAAATAAAAAATTTATAGTAAAGTAATGAAGCACATTATGTTCTTAGTTCTGTCAATGTTCTCACCCTTTCTTTCCTTCTTCAGTCTTCAGTTGTTTTTTAATTAGTGAACGGGTACCTTGTGGCATGAAGATGATGGTTTTAAAAGCTCTAATAATTTACCGAATAATGCTACCTTGCCTAGCAGAATATTTGTGATTTATGAAAATAAACTCTTTATATATATTTTATTAATGTCTTTTTTCAATAATTGGTTCTTTAATAAATAGTTTTACCACTACTACTTATTATTATTTGAGTTAATGCTCCCTTTTTTATAGCACAACTTGGAATAATAAGAGCTGAACGATGAGTTTTTCCCTTCTATTCCTCATTATATCTAAATAGAATTTTAATATAGAAAGTGGGTCTGTCTAATTTTTCCTGTACCAGTCTCGAAATAAGTTTGCCTTTTACCGCAATATATCTTATCCACCTTCTAGTTTGAAGGTATGTTATCCAATATCGTCTTAGTGTGTAATTTATGATGGAAATCTTTTCAGTCTTTATAATATACAGTAATATAAAAATAGCTTTTTGACTTTTTAATGTTGAATAATTCTAAAATTTTGTTATATATCTTAAGAAGAATGAGATTTGATATTTTGTTTATATCCTTTTATTTTTGGTTGAGGTAATGGAGAGATTCTGAAATTATATGATATACCTGTATTCTTTCTCCCTTTATCTAAGTATGAATAGTTTCTTATATATTCTATAGGTAATATTATTTCATAGGTGATATTATAAATACTAAATATTTGATATAAGAACCTAAGTCTGAAGATAAATTGACTACTTTTGAATTCCGAACACTACTCTCTACAATGATGTCCGTCTATTCATTAGCCCTTTAATATCTTATTTTACCTATTCCATTGATTTATTCTCTTAAATTCTTCCTATCTCATTTCGTCTCTTAATTATATTAATACTATAATCAAAATTTTCTTCTAAACCCTGGTGAAATATACGAAAGATAGTCCGAAAATTGCAAGCAATCTATGTATTAAAAGATATATAGTTATATAATAATATGATATAATAGAGGAATTATTTATTATAAATATCAGTATTATTAATTATATTTGAATAAATTGATAGATCTTAATATGTTCCACAGATTAATTTATAATATAAAATTAATAATAATTAATATTTTCTAATGTAATAAGTAATTTTATTGGGAGAACTAATTTTAATATTTAGCTACTTCAAAAAGTAAAATATTTTATTATCTAATAATAATATATCGTTTGGGGAATTACATGTTTGAACAATCATATAAATTTTAAAAACCTAATTATATCAGCAATCTGTTATTAAATAGATTTGTAATAGGATGTTATTTTTTTTTAAATACAATATTAAATAAAATAAATATAAAATTATATAATATAATAATTTTAATATTAAGTTACTAGTATATCACTAAAATCTTAATGCAATGTAATTATATTGAAAGTTGAATGTTGTAATGATTTATATTAAATTATATAATGTTAATAAAAACTTAATCATATACTTAAATAAACATATAATTATTCCTTATCTTAAATCAATAAATGAAATACTAATGTATATATATTAAATTAATCATATTCATCCAAAAGTTCCAGCATATTCATACCACTTTATTTAATAATAACATGAACAAAAAGCATTCTGATATGTCATTAAAATAAAGCTGATTCGTGATGTTATTTCACGTGCTCAGATAAATAAAAAAAATATTTGAAGCTATAATTACATTACCTTGAAAGAGAGAACTACATATAGTGATTGATTACTACAGCGTTCATGAGTCCAATGTTTTTTTTAATTTATCACTACACAATATATTTCTTTTGATTACATTATTAGATGTCTTAATGAAAACACATTTTTCTTTATGAATATTAATAAACATGGTTTAATAATATTTGGCAGTAAATTCCATAAAATCATGTGTTACCAATAAGTTGCCCATATTTTAATTGTTGTTTTGTTCTAGTTTAAGTTTTCATGTTCTCAATTACTCATTACTCTTCGATATTTTTATGAATTTTTTTGTGTTACCTAATTCGCTCTTACATTTTTTTATCTCATTTTCTAACTTTTTTAAAACAACCTAATTTCTATCTCCGCACATTTGTTGTGCATATTTAAAAAAACAATAGATCCTCAAGAAAACAAACAGCAAGATTGTGTAGAGATTTAGATATTGGAAGAGCCGATACTTTTACTATCCGTTCAATGTATCATTATTGGCGAACCAAATTAATTCACTCTCATATTTTTTAGTGTAAATGATTAATTTTTATGTATATGTGTTATATTTGGTGAGCCTCTCATTGAGAAAATTTTACAAGAATCCCAAAGTTTCTTGTGGAAATATTCACTCATGCCGAGATTTAAATGCAAAAGTGGATCACTTTTATCAAATCGAGGTTCCTAGATCCATCCCTCTACTTTCACAATCTTAAGAATCCATTATAAATTTATTATTCTAATTCCGTTCGTAAATTAGTTATTGGAAATAATTACCTAATTTAAATATAATCCCAAATATTATAGTGAAAAATATTTTATATAAGTAATTTTATAATAATCGATAGATATTAATGAAGGAAGAATACCTTAACGGATAATTATAATCTTAATTAATATAGTGAAAAGAATTATATATAATATTTACTTATTTAAATTTCTTCCTTAAAATTTAATAGAATCTACTTTAAATCAATGTTTGCCCAAAACAATTTAATCATTACCTGAGTTTTTTCGACCATATTATCCTACTATATGAATATATATTCATTGATGATAATATTTTAAACCATCACCATAATTGTTATCAAACAAGTAAATGAGAAACTAGTTTGATCTTGATAATATAACACTTATCAATACAAATGTATGAAATATATTATTTAATAATAAATATTAAATTATATTAAAGTGCTTGAACATGTATTATAATAAGCCTAATTATCTTCTAAATGAAACAAACAGACAATTTAGATGTAATAGGATGTGGTAACGATATATTAATATACCAAGAAAGAAAAAGCGATTTAAGACATATTGAATAACATCTGATCGTAATATGCGTTGTGTACATCCATACTATGGTAAGAGAATGCCGTTCCAATTGACATGTATATGATAATTATAATATATATAGATATATATATTATTATATATTATTATATATATTATATATATATATATATATAATTATATATATATATATAAATTATATATATTTAATATATATTATAATATTAATTATATAATATAATATTATATATAATAATTTAAATATTAATGGAGTTGGAATAATAGAAAATTGCCAATAATATTTTATATGTAATAAATATTAAAACGTTACTCACACTGTCTAGGGGTACTTAAAGTATAAGTATATAATTAAGATAATATTAATATAATTATATGTATCTAATTCATGACTCAATATTTCTCGTATTTGCAGATGTAAACTATTTTTTGCAGGTTCATTGAATCTCCGAAAAAATAGAAAAGGTTAACATGTTATAATAACTATATATAGGATCAAATATATATATTGAAGTTGATAATCTATAATAATATGTTTTATTTTATCTTTCCTAATAATTTTAGTAACAAGTTTATATTCATTACATTTTGTGAGTAATTAATAATTGATAAATAATAATATAATACATGTTTGAATTAAATATTGAAATAATAGATGGGAATTTTATTTAATATATAGTCTAAATATTTAAAGGAAAAATGTAAATAATAAATATTTTCTTAATAATAATTATAAGATTGGGATAATATATTAATAATATATATATAATAATTATTATTTAAATTAATAAAAACATAATTAAATAATATTTACATTAATAGTCAACTAACCTTTATTGAAGATAATAAGGTTATATTAAATAAATAATTACCATAATCATCAATGAAAATTAAATGGAAATTTGAAATATAGTTATGTGAAAATTAAGGAGATATACCTTAGGTTTATCTTAGTAATGTATATTACAGATAATAATAATATAATATAATAAAATTAAATAATATATATATAATAATATATTAATAATAATATAATAATATATTAGAAAATAATATAATAATAAAATTTCTTATAATTAAAGTTAATTATAATTAATATTTTAATAAAATAAGGATTAAAATTAATAATAATAAATAATAGATTTATAATAATAAATAATAATTATAATAATTTATAAATATATAAAAATAATAATTATAATAATAATAATAAATACTATAAAATATATATATTTAAGGTAAGTTAAATATATAAATTAATTAATAATAGTATGTTAATTTATATAATAGATAATAAATAGTTAATAATAATATATATTATATAATAAATAAATAGTTAAATTAAATACTAATATGATTACACTTTTAATATTTAAATTTAAAATAATAATAATAATTAAATAATAATAAATTTTTTATATAAATATTTTTAAGAAAATAAAAATAATTAATATATTTATAATTAATTTATATTAAATTTAACTACATAATTTAATTAATTTATATAAATTTATAATAACCTATAATATAATAATATAATTATAAATTTTTATAAATTTTTATAAATTTATATAATTTTTTTATAATTTTAATATTTTCCAGAGAATTTTTAATTTTTTTTTAATTATAATAAATTAAATTTTGTTATGTTTTGATTTTATATTTAATTAAATAATAATTTAAATTTAATTATAATTAATAGATGTATCAATGCCGTAGGTAGATATATAATTAGATGAATATAATCAAAACTTTAATAAAATTGAATAAGATAAAATATCCATAAAAATAAAAACATTATATATAATAATTATTATTAAATAGTATAAATTAAATTATATAATAATAATAATAATAATATATAATAAATTAATAATAAATTAATATAATAATATATTCTCATTTTATAATATAAAACCTCATAAAATAATATTAAAAATAATTGCATTATTTTAATTGATAAAAAAAAATTATAATTAAAAAAATCATTAATAAAATTTATATTAGCCGAAAATCAAAGCTTTAAAAATTAATACGTATACGAGAGTGTCAAGATCCTACATTTTATCCATGAAAATTTATCTATGCAAAGATAAAATTTTCATATATAAATATATAATAATATATAATTATAATATAGCTTTAATGTTTTTGAAGAGAGGATTCCTATTAATATAAGTAATTATTAAAATATAATTTTATGAAAAATTTTATAAGTGGATAGGATAATTATCTTACATTAAAGTAATTAAATTAGAATTAAATTACTATATTTAAAATGGATGATGATAAATCGATACCAAGTGTCACTTAAAGCACTAAAACTACGCATTTTCAATATTATATATATTATTAATTTAAATTATAAATAAAAAGTAATACTATAATGTGATAAAATTTCTAACAAAACATTTACGAATATAATCAGACGTTAGGTTTTATAATTTACTTTTCATACCTCTAAGATAATATTTCTAAGTAGTTATATATAATTTAAGAGATTGTAAAACTGACAGCCAGAATTTTGCAACAGTAGGCTACCTCCGTTAATTAATAAATGGCTGTTCGCGCTTTCAGATAGTCATTAGTTATGATATATGTTATGCATATAACACTGAACTTGCATAAATGCAATCATTTTTAATTGCTAAAACAATTTAATCCTGGTGTTTTTTATTCACAGCTCTTGTAACATAGTCTCGTACTCAGGGTTTTAAAAGGTTCTAAATTATATATATATATAATAAAGGGTTGAGTAGTACTTTAGAATTTTAAGGTCTATAAGAGTGGAAAAGACCGCGTTATATTCAGAGTTTAGTCATAACCTAAAGCGTAATATATATTCATATTAAGTGAGGTATAATCGGAGTCTCCCTCAAATTAATGGAGTGACCCTTGATGGTTCGTATAGTTGAAGGTTTTTAATAAATGAAAATCTGGTTTAAATAGTAATTTACATATTTTTTTGATGGGATTAGCGCGTGCTACCAATCGATTATTTTACCTGATTCGTGTATATACGAGATTTTAAATACTATACTACCTTATTAATAGTCTCATAAGAACTCTGCTATTATATAATCCGATTAGCAGTTTTCTTATTCTACCGGTAAGCGTTGTATATAACACTCTATAGCTAGAATGCCCTTGTTCAAAAAACTGATAGGTATATACAAATCAAATGAGCAACTAAAGCATAATAATACTGACTTCTAGATACATATATTTCTAAAAGCACAAGCGAAAGATGGATAATAATATATTAACAAATTAAATTATAACATTCAGATATAATCGGCTATCATTAGTATCATAGACATATGTGGCCGACGTCGCGTGGTACATATATTCCCAATGAGAACATACTCACAACACGTCAACTCTTTTTTATCTATCACACAGCAGTTTATAAGATGCAGAGTTATCAAACTGACTACGTAGTAATATAGTTAATTAATAATAATTGGCTTTTACTATAATCTATTGTATAAGAATATCGATTCTAACATTAGTTAGTAAATGATAACGTAAACCAAAGTAACGTAACGGTCTCCTAATAAAATAACTAATGAGGTAGCTATTAT
>JABUQX010035874.1:22500-28514 GCA_015478945.1 Trachelipus rathkii | reverse complement strand
CTTTCGAGGGGGTGGCCCCCCCCGACTCACCAAAGCATCTCTGGCCGAGAGTAAATTGCTGACCTGACGCCACGAAACCGATTTTGACTCTAGTAGGAAACGGAATGCCAAATGCAGAAGTAAGCAAGATTGGAGAATTAGGCTGTAGTCTTGTTGGGAAAAAAGCGTGCACATAAGTAATGGGCAGTTCCATTTTTCCAGCAATGTTGGCTAATAATCTTTAGGGACAAAATTGTACCCTTCGATGAGTGAGTTCCAATATCGGGGAATGAACGACCGAACGTCTTCCAGAAGAATCCAATGATGACAATCCCTCACTTTGTAGTTAGAGGCAACTTTCACCAAGAGGACACCATTTTCATGAGGATTGCTTAGCTCAGGAATCGTCCAAGACCCTCTTCAGACATCGCTCAGATGTAAGTTACTGCGCTAGTAAAGAGATTGACTTAGGCTGAAACGTAAAATAAGAATATATCGGAAATCATTGCTGCTGGATTCCAAATGCCACGACGACGTAGAAACCCCTACAAATCACGTTGCCCGTTTCTCCTATAGAGGCTCACTTATGCTGATTGAAAAGGAAACCAATCCCGTTGAAGCGAAGGGAAAGACGATTCAGATATACAGCACCCAAAATTCTCTCAACAAGGCGTCCAAACCCGCACTTGAGAGCGCCTTTCGCCCACTCAAGCTTCAGGCGGGTTACCTATCCGATCGGAAAATAACGCCTTCTTTTTAAATTGCATATTATAATACTAAATTCGTAAAAAATTAAACTCCAAGAACATACAACACCATAGAAAAACTACTATTAACAATGAAAGCCTGAGTATATAATGAAAGAAAAGAAAAGAGGAAAAACACGCACACATGGAAGTGTATGCCCTACCCAAAACCAAGAAGGGACCAGCTTAACACCATGCCCGGGAACCCTGATCTTATTCCGGTCACCAAGCGGCACAGGATCATGATGCTCAATTAGAAACCTAAGTATAGGAGACTCCTCAGGGTTTAGCCAAGTTTCGGGTCCTTCACACTAGGTCAAGACGAAAGACTAGTTTATAGCCTTGTACCCTCATCCCTCCGCGTGTCGCCCTGTTTGGAGAGAGTCGATCCACTCGTCGCGATTCAGTGCGCACGACCTAGCACAGGTTTGTCCCTTTCCCAGACCCCTCTGGAAAAACCTATAATAATACGCTCCCCGACCAAATAAGCACATAAACCGGGCAAAACCCCCATGGATTCGACCCAGTATAATATGAATACAAATAAATTGCCTTTAATCCCAGGTCATCCTTCCGGGAAACGATTTGCAATGATAATGGACTACGAGCTTTGAAGCACACTTTTGAACATTGATGCGAAATTCCCTCCGCTTCACTGGAGATCTGCCTGACCCCCAGCGATCTAGCCTGCACCCCTCGACATCCCCAGGTGCCCAAACAGTTAAGAGAGTAGGAAATGATAGAATGCTACCTTGTCTAATGCATCTGTTATACCCTGAACAGCTACTGAAAGAGGAGAAGGCCAGTCTTGCTGGTCAAGCAGTTCATGCCAGCATCCCTTACATGAGAGGAAGGTCCAACGAGTATAATTCGTTTTCTATGCAAAGTGAGCAACCGAAGTAATTGTGTACACGGATTCCTTATGTTTTTGGGTAGACAGATAGTCTTGGTTAATGAATAAAATTCGAAAGAGGCATTCATTATAGCTATTAGTTCTGCAGTAAAATTGAAGTATGAGAGAGAAGGTATGGAGAGTTACAGGTCAGAAAAGACCGCAAATGCTCCACGCCGTCCCATTTTTAGATGAGTCTTTAAATACTGGAATGGATCCTCCGTGAACTGCAGAGTGAGACAAGGAATGATGCTTTAATAAGGCCGAGGATCGCTGACTTGAAGAGAGGACAGGACCGGGCAATTGGAGGGACTGGGAATAGCAAAGAGAAAGAGAGCGCAGCACCTTTTCAAAGGAATATTGAGGAATAAAAATATAAAACTGGTTGCAAATGGCTAGTAAGAGGATTCTGAGAATCGATGTCAGAGCAGTGGTATTGGGGTTTTGGCTTGAAAGCGCAATTTTCTTGTGCACCAAATATTTCCTCGGCAGCAGGAGTGGCATTTCAACGGCTTTCAGTTCGAATATCGATTGCCTCGTTTTGGGTGGATCAAACTAGTGTTAGTAAGAAATGGGGAGGCTTATATATATTACGCCACCATTGTCCAATTTTAGTCGGATAAGTATGTGGAGACCGTAAAAGGCCTCGATTCACACCAAAGGTTTGAGGTGACGCACGATGGGACAAGTCGTTTCAGGTGTTTAATGTTCGGTTTCGTATCTCAGGGTCATCCAGAATGAGCATAGAAATCTGATCTGTGAATTACAAGAAGGGCCAAACCATATAGTTAGTTCGTGGTGTAAGTGCATGTTCTTCGACTCATATTTCAGAAATAGTACTGCGTGTTTTGGGGGTGAAAAGTGGGAGCCATGAAGTTATTCCTATTGTGAAATGTTTCAATAGCTAATTGGGTTGACCTTCAAGAAATGATAGCCTGACACCGGCAAGCGCATAACCGCCATACTCAACATTTAGGGAAACTGAAATTCTTAGGATGTGTAAACGACGTCATTGATCACGAGAGCAAAATAATGTATACCTGAAGAAATAATTGCCCATGTGGAAAATCTTACATCCAGAGTTAAGTGACGTGATAGACGAGCACACCCACCGGGAGAGAGATGTACGACGAATAAAAGAGTTAAAGAGGAAAGGCTGTCCACGGAAACGAGCTTGTGAAGTTTAGGAGGACCTCATTATCCATGGTGTTCATATGCTTTTTCTAGTCAAAAAAGAGGCCAAGGATCCCGCTAGTTAGAAAGCTTCTCGAATGTTCATGGTCCAGTCTTAACAAGGTCCTCGGTCGAGCGGTTATTGTGAGAGGTCAAGCTGGAGTTTGAAAAATTCTGCGACTCTCCAGAAACAGGGAGAAGCGCACCTACAAACCATTTCTCTATTATTGCAAGTATAACAAGTCAGCGAAATTGATCTTTGGTTGTCTGCCAAGGATCTTCCCAGGTTTGGGAATAGGATTACAAAAGCTGTTTTTCAAAACTAGATGGAAAAAAAGGTTCGATTTCAGAGTGTTGTTGTACAGATCCAGCAGAAACGTTGATACAGTTGGATGAATGTGACGGAAATTATGAACGGAAGATGATGTTGGGCCGTCTTTTCTATTCGTCAATGCAGTTCCTCCTACTCAATTTTTCATCGTAACATAACTCCAATATAATTCCTCGCAAACGTAAAAAGATGGTTATAGGTATGTCTTCCTTTGATATTGGATAGTTTGGCGATTATAGTGAACTCTTATTTTTGAAGGCTCAGGATAGCGAGAATAGTGAGTAGCTAGCAAATCTATAGCTTGTGCATCTGCAATTAGCTGCTGAGCAGAGATCATGTCAATTATATCAGGCCCATAACAAAGGACTGTGGGTGAAGAGTTGTGTAGGAGCAGCAAAGAGTTTCTGTACAACTTTCTACACTGAAGAAAGGTGGTTGTGAAGTTGACAGTCGAAGTATAAGTTCGAAAGTATTGTTTACACGTTTGACGATTGATCGACGGATCTCGCACAGCTACTTTTTGAAGAAGTAATCATGTTTGGGTGGGTGGTATGTTACGTATATATTCCGTTGAAGTTTTTTCTTCTCCCAGATAGCTTGTGCACACTCTTGGAACCACCAAGGGTTGCCGAATGCCGCCCTGCGGAAGACCGAGGATGCAAGTTTCTGCTGCTGTGATGAAAACTTGCTGGAAGAAGTTAAAGGCCGTGTCAAGTGGTCGGAAACCGCTCATTGAAGGGAGAAAGTGAGGTAGCTGTGCCTTATAAAAGGGCCTAACCCCTCTCCGCTCGATCATAACGTCAGCTGGAATAAGGTTCTAACATTGGGCTTGGTGTGAGTTCATCTAAGGCTATCCAGCACTGGTCGCTGTCGTGAAGACCTTGTGAAGCGAATCCATAAGAGAATGGAAAAAGAGATCTATATATAAAAAAAGAGTTGTATGCTAAACGTTCTAGATAGGGAGTTAAGTGTTAAGATATCCCAGAGAAATGGTGGCCCTAGAAGATCGACAAGTTCTTAATAATTGACAAACCAGAGGGGGGAACTACTTGAAAAACTCTACTAAGTCGGCCCCAGTGAACTCGTTACCGGGAGCCAAGTAGATCGAACAAAGAAAATCTGTGGACAGATGGACTCGTGAGACCAGCTGCGTTGAAGTCTAGTTTGAAAGGGACTGGAGAATATGGGAACAGACTTATGAATGAGAATTCCGGAACCTCTCATATCATTGACACTTCGTTCTATAGATGTTAGCGGCGACTTGTAATCCTGATAGGGAAGAGTCGCGATGGCATAGTTGAAGTTCCTGCGAAACATATACACTTTGGTGCCATATAAATTATCAGCTGAACGAGTTCTTCAAAATTCGGATAGCAGCCACGCAGTTTCCATCTGAAGGATGGTAGCCATATTGTGTGTTTGCGGATACTATAAAGATGGTCTTGAGACTTTTTTGTCTCAGTGTGATGGCAATGTCGGAAAAAGAACGGTAGGGTGGAAGGTGAGGCGTGGGACCGTTAATTCAGGTAGAATGGAAAGTCGTACAACAGTCTTTGGGGTGTCGATCTGACTTCGAGGAGGTTCCTGTGGTATTCGGTGTGGGGAGGCTGCCGTGAATACGAAAACAAGTAAGACGACTAAGTAACATATTATTTTGTGGAACACAGTGGTCGCTGGAAGAGCAACCAGAATGCTCATAATTAGGAAATGGGAGACGGTGTCGGTATGTACCGAGCAAGCAGATTCAGAACTGGGTAAAGATAAGGGCGATTTCTATGGAGACGTGTGTAGGAAGGTGTCACCGGGAAAGGGTCATCTTTCTGTGATGGCGTTGGAATTGTGAGAATCGAATCCACCATTAGGTTAACAGAAAAAAACAGTCTCTGATGGAGGAATTGAAGGGACCTCAGTGGTTTCCAGCATTTCGTAACAACATAAAAGTCGAGGGCTGGAGGCATGTCAATGAGGCCATCATTGTGGGTTAGCTTTTGAAAGAACTGGACAATCTGAGCTATGATGGAAAGATTTCTTGTTTCCTTTCAGGAAATTGGCTACACTTAGAACGCTTGGAGCGCTTGCAGTGTTTCCGTTGAACATTTTCCATTCACCTTCTCCATTGCGAAACTAGAATCCATGTGATTCGGTGTGGATAACTTTAATTAAGTGTCGTGTGATAGGAATTAAGTGTTGTGGATAGGAAACTCGAAGGAATATTGGGGGAGGATTCTGAATAAGAGCTGGAATAATCTAGCAAGCTATCAGAAGAGTTGGTTGGTGAGTTGTTCGACAACTGTGGTTGATCGTATCACAATTTATTTATATCGTCGCTTTTGTCTCGTAAAAGATACGCCAGCGAGCTCTCTTTCGAGTTACATTTTTTTTACAACGGAGTCGATGTGTTAGCAATTCGGATACTTTATATTTTAACGAATAATCTCTTGTTTGGACTGCCTAATCTTTTGTTTCTGCTCAAGGACATCCGTTTCAGGAGTAGGAACAATGGTGGGACAGATTAGGCGACTTAGCGCGGCTACTTACGTGGTTTGGCAAAAAAAAAAAAAAAAACCCCTCATCGGGAGGCAGAGGACAGAGTTCTAAGGAATGAAAACGCTTTCCGAGCTTTGATTGGTGAGCACACTTGGGTCGTTGCTGGTTGGTCGAAAAACCAGCACTCCCGATAGGTAGTTGACGGCATTCGTCGGCAGGTAGGATTTTAAATCGCAACTGCCTTTGAAATTATTTGAAAGTAGTCGGTAAAAAATTAGGCGATGGCAGGCGGACATGTTTTCCAGAATTTGCACGAGTTCCACTTGGAGTTGGTGGGTGGGAGTTGTGTCGGTGGGTAAACAAGCGGGGGGCGGGGAGAGCTGCTGCAATTGTGCATAGGATTGCC
>JABUQX010035874.1:0-15000 GCA_015478945.1 Trachelipus rathkii | reverse complement strand
CAAGGCCGTTGCCTCCTCAAGGAGGCAATTCTTTACTTCCCGTAATAGTTCTTATTGTTTAGTGCGTTATATATATATATATAATATATATATATATATATATATGTTTTGTATAAAAGATAATCTTGGCTATTCCTATTTATTTAATGCATATATGTGTGTGTCGTGTCAATTTTGTGTGTGTGTGTGTGTGTGTGTGATAAAGTTGAATCTACTTACCTTCTCACCTAAGAAAATTTCGGATAACACTAGCGAGTTAGTGATGAGCAGGCTGGTGGTATGGATCTACATTGTGAATACGCAATTTTTCTGCTATTCATATATCTATATGTTCATGGACTGAGGACATTTACACATGGTTATTCAAATGGAGGTATTTTATTCATATATTTTGATTGGCTTTTGTATAGTGCCGAGTTCTATTGATTTATTGGTTGTTGGTGGATGGTTGGGTGTGTTAGGCTTCAGTGATGGGTGACCAGTCTTTGGAGGATGACGAGTAGGAGGTATCCAATTCTCCCACAGACAAGCTGGCGAAGCAGCATGCTTAAACCACCGCGCTAGCTATCGAAGTAGTATATATTTAATAGTCTGAGCGACTCGATCTGATAGGTGATGGATGATTTATACCTATAAGCATAGACCCTATCTCGTCCTCTATCTCAATTTAGCAGTATACTATGTTTTTTCACTCAATCCATAGTCCTTCGTGGATTGCATAGAGGGTCTCAATGTTTATAAGTTATATGGCAATACTGGTGCAATCAGCGGTGGTCGTGTAGGTTATCTATCGAGCAATTTGAACGATATGTATCATATCATTGCGATTTGTTTCTACTTACCCTTCATATATCACATATAATATATATATATATATAATATATATATACTTATAAAACTATAAAAAACACACCAACCAAACAATAAAAAATACCTCAAGTTAGTAGTTCATGGTTAAATTCAACAAATGTTCACCAACAACACTCACCACACTACAAACCCTCACACATAAAACAAAACCCACCCAACACATCCACTACTATAATATATAATAATAATAGTGGTTATATGTGGTATAATATATATATATATTTATATAGTATAGATTTTACATTACATAAAAGTGATTTATTATTAATATATAAAATGTATATTATATTTAATATTATATATATTATAGTATATATATATGCTCTCAGGCAGTTATACTATATCTGCAGAAATGTAGGTATTTTTTTTGCTGACATTGTCCCTGATAACTATCAAGATATAATAATACTACTAGAGGCAACAATGGAATCAGTAACAGTCTGCCGTGTTGCAGATCAACTTTTCAAAAAGTAGTAGTTATATCCGATATTATATATTGCAGGTACATAACTAACTACTACTACTACTACTAACTACTACTACTACATACTAACTTAATCTACTCTTATAACTACTACTACTACTATTTTAACTACTATAACTACTACAATTAAAATAACAATACACTTACTATAACACTTTACATTTAAATTAATTAAATTAATTAATAATAATAATAATAAATATATATCAATAATATATAATAATAATGAATTAATGTATATAATAATAATAATAATAATAATAATAATAATAATATATAATAATTAAACTCAAAAAATATTTGCTGTATATAACTACTCATTTCCCATACAAATAATAATAATTAATTTAATGTTTATTTAACTCATTGAATAGAAGTATCCCCGCTATGAGAGATAATAATTAGTTAATTCTTAATCTTATAGACCTCTGAAAAGAGTAATAATTCATTGAGAAATATTTCAATCTCCGATAGTTACACCACAAATTATCTCAACAAATTGATTTGATTAATATGCATAAAACCGAATTACATTGAATAGCACATCAATAATCATTGCAAAACCCGTCCAGAATTTCTGTTTACCAGTGTTATATACAAGTAATAAAACAAAAGTAAATAACTATTTCTTCCCTATAGCAAACCATTCATATTAAAAAATAATTAATGAAAATTGGAAAAGTTTCGTATTAAAGATAAATTAACTTAAACTTCATTTGAAAACTCTAAGGTAAAATGCAGAACATTATCAGTTCTCCATTTTCAGGGGGATAACCTATTTCTTGTGTTGTCTTTCTTAATAAAATTCAGAAATTGATACAAATAAATTGTACAAAAACTATTATAATGTATGACCATTACACTGCCAAACACACTACTCTCTCCTCCTCACACACACTCAACTCACATCAACAAAAAACACACACTATCGTCAACACATCTAGCATGAAACACACAAACTGAGCTACTGACAGCCACACGACGGAACACAACAAGAGTCAATAACTCGGTCTGGTATATTTAATATATAATACGCGTACCTGTAATTATTGAGCTTACGTATTTTTAAATTATAAATTACTTAGTATTTATTTGTAAACATATCGTGGTTATGAGTTTCCAATACTGATATAAACTTATGACCTCAATCTTTTCTGTCTAACACTAGAACTTGATTCATCACTTGACAACGATATATAGGAGCCAAAAAAGGTATATTTGATGTTTATTTACTTCGAATAGATATCAATTCTCTTGATTTATGTGAGACTCCTCTCTCACTGTATTTCTCTCGATCACTCAATATATTACCAACTCATCACCAGGAATAATGTGATCTGTGTCTTTTTCACTTCTCGACCCATATATTTCTTGATATATGTACGATATTTATTGAATGCCACAATTCTATATATAATAAACAATCCATTAATATACATGAAGTAGTAATAATGAAAACTATCTAGAATTCATCTTTCCCCTACTACTGTAAAATATATCATCGTCAGCAAATAGAAAGCAGATGGAATGATCTAAAATATTTTCATTGTTTAAATATTTAATTTATATCATCACATCACGATACACAATAATTTATAATATAATGAATTCATCTGAATTCATGTATAGAATAAATAATACGAACTTGAATCGCAGATTCAATATAAAAATAGTAATGATTAGCATACAAAACAGCACAAACGTATATTTATTATTCATCTTATCTCATGGATGAGGGTTGTCTTATATATTTCAGTCATTTATAATAAATTTCTAAACTTAATTTATGCATAGTAGTGGTGTAACAATATAAAGCACTATATATAAAATGATTTCTCCAACGTGTGGTCTGATGCAATTGTACCCTCACGCACCTACTGACTAGCGTTTGCTTTAATTGCCATATATATAATTCAAAGACTTATATTTGTTTAAAATGGATTTATGCAAGATTAGATTTTAGTCCTCACTACTTTATTTTGAGTAGTCAGACTAGATTACGTATTATCTGCTGTTTTAGAGGTCCACTCCAATAAGTATTTAAGTTGCTTATGTGCCTGCGTATACTCGCCGAGCATCACAGTAAATAGCTCTCCTTACTAAAAATAGCATTTGATATTGATCAATCAACTGAAAGTGCGACAGTCAATACTTTAAGTTCAACAAAGCACATTTACTATTCATGCATTAATGCAGTAGGGAGACATCTGAATGAACATAGTCTTCTAGGGAATTTTTGTTCTCAAACAATCTTTTAAGCATACCATAAGTTCTGTTTCAGCATGTAGAAACGTCTTGAAATTAAATTACGCTGTTTGAATTCTAGAGTGCATCTGTAACTACTGGCTTTGTAGCTTTGGACAAGGAAAATGCACAGCACGCGATAAATTGATTGAGAGAAAGCCAGTGCCGTCTTGATATAATAAAAAATCAGTAAACAAAATGTTAATTGTTGTTGAAAGGTATTGAGTGTCGCAGCGCGAGGTTTGTTGAGTGGCGACTCGATTGAAACATTTAGTAGGAGAAGATATTGCGAACATGTTTACTGAGCATAGGCATGGTAATAAATAATGAATATCTAACAGGAACTATACATATACAGCTATATTTTGACAGCTAATGAAATCATTGGCGTGAAGTTTTTATTACAGTAGTTCAGTTTGTATATTAAAGGTGAACATCACATTTTGACAATAAAGTTATTAAACGTTGTAGATGGAGTAGGCAAGCATACTTTACTAGATAGCTCTTTTTTATATTGATACACTTTGTCTGTTCCCTTATACTAGTGCCCAAGTATAGACAAATACCCCCTAGGGTGCTTTATGGATTGTAAAGCCTGTTGTGGTGATTTGTTAAATATTAAATTAGGTTGTACATTACCAGATAGTTTCCTCGACAAGTATGTCCCGACGATTCATACTGTCTTTGTTATTTTCCTTATTGTTAATTAATCATATGCCCAGGTTTTTAAGGAGGAATGCCCAGGTTTGCTGCTACCCTACAACGAGCCCTATCGATCTGACCACTGATAATACTGATACTATCTTATATATAGAAACCAGACGAAAAATTATGATAAAAAAATATTCATCTAATCTTTTGCCTTCTATTGACGAATGTGGGTTCACTACAGGTCGAAGAATCCACAGATGGAAGTAGTTGAGGTGTGTATCGGGTAAATTGACTGAGATAAGTCACGAGCCGCCCTTGAGATAATTATAAGTACTAGGAACCGAACATACAAAGAAAAAAAAAAAATAAAAAAAAAAGAAAAAAAAAGATAAAAAACTCGGAAATATAAATAAAAAGTATAATAAAACACAATTATGATCTCTCATTCCAGAGTGTGTTGGGTATAGCATTCATTTATTTTTCGCCTAATACTGTTCAAATATAAATATTTGTTCAACATAAATTCTGTAGTACAATATAATATTTTATAATTATATTATTTATTGTATAATAAATATAATATATATAGTGATTTATTACTATAAAAATATATCTCCAATATGTTATATAAATCTGAATATAACATATTATCCCTATTAATTTATTGACGTAGTGAATTATTTTTGATATAATAGTTCATCAATATTTCGAGCTATATATACGAAATAGTTCTAGGTACATAAAAGAGTTATAATATATATCATATATATATTATATATATATCATAGCTGCCAGTGCCAAGCTCTATCCGATTGGTGATAATCGAACATTAACCAGCTCGCATACCAGTATATATTCGGCTTTACATTTTTGTAGTGTTTCTAACCAAGTAGATTCAATACATGCAAATAATCAAGCAATTGTAAGACAAAGCCTGCTTCGGCTCAAGTCATTTCGAAATCTAGAATTAGCCCGGAATGACGTGATTCGCAAACAGTATGAGCTAGCTAGCCTACGAAGCCGACATTACCGGAGAAGAATGAGATTACCGAGAAATATTCGCACATCCTTCAATATAGAGAGACGAAGAAGATTATATATGTAAAGAGAAAGAGTGTACTTTGTACGGACACTAGTGATTGAAAGAAGATAGAATTGAATTGCCAGTGAGATAGTGTATTGCTAAATAATTCCCTTAATAACTTGCATACTTTTTAGGAAAAGAGAGAGAAGAGACTATTAATTAGAGAGGCGAGAAAGTGAAGAAGTAGAAGAGAAATGAGTTAAGTATTATTAATTATAACACTATATGCCGTAAACTGTAATGAAATATAAATTATAACAGGCAAGAGATTAGACCTTCCCAAATATCATGAGTCAATATTTTTAACATTTGTTTATATATATAGTATATATTAGATATAACCTGGTATAATGAAGATATCTGTAACCTACGATTATTAGTATATTATAGGTATAAATAATATATTTACCTCATCTAATTCAACTGAGCCATATACTGGTACCCAATCCATATGAGTAGAAACTATATACATTAGTATATATATATATTATATAATATAACTGAAAAATTTATATATATATATAAATATCCATTATTATTAATTGTATATATTATATATATAATATAATAATTACTATATATATATATAATATATATATATACTATATATATATATAGATAGTAGTATATAGTGATAATATATACTAACTTTTATCAATTTTATTCATTATATTAATGAAATTTAAGCTAATATTATATCATTGATAAATAATATAAAATGCATAAGGTTATAACACAGGATTAATTATTTTAATTATTTTTTCTTAGCTAATATAAAGTATAATGTTATGTTATATTGATATGTTATTTTTTTTATTTAATTAATTTTTATATTAATAAATTATAAATATCAATGATCTGAATTACTAGCATCTAGAGTAGAACTTTATTTAAGTCGCTACTAGCCTGTGGCTTGTCTTAACGCTTAGCAATAGGTACTATGTCTATATATATTGAGCGAGGCTAACGCCTCACTCTGATGTAATGAAGGTGGATAGCCTATATAATTATATATATATATAAATATAAATTTATATATATTAATATTATATCTGCGATTGATTTAATGGACACAATATATAAATATTTACGTTGAAATAAACTAAAAATTAAATTAATAAATGAATTAAAAAATAAATCAATTCGAAGTCAAAAAAGAATAAAAAGTAACAACATAACAAGCAGTTTTAGAATTGTAAATTTCAACTGTAAATATTATCCAAAATATCAATGCAATAATTTATAGGAACGTTTTTTGGCAAGTTTAAAATTAATAATATTCATTTAAATTAATACTTACTCTAAACTGGAAATTATTTCGCAAATAAATATACAACACCGTTTTAAATATTCAGCACACATTGTATTTTCAGTAAAAGAACTTAAAGTATCCTTCGCATATAAAAATATTAAAAAAATATATCTAAAGTTATACTTCCGTATAAAAAGATATTTAAAAATAAACTTAACTTAAATAAAATTAATTAATTTTATTAACTTAATTTATATATAACTTAAATTTAAACTTAATTAAAATTTTAACATACTTAAACTAAGCAAACTTAAATATCAACTAATTAAAGATATTTCTAATTTTATTTACATATCAATTGTGAAGATATTTATGTAACACTACACAATTACAATTTATCCAATTGATTATAGCATATAACTGGCAACTCGCAATTATTTCTACAGAGGTGTCGTATAGTAAAAGTTACCGATTATACCATATTAATATATATATATTATATATTATATATATATTATATATATAATAAAATATATAATATATTTGGATATAAAATTATAAATATAATATTATATATATAATATAATTAATATATATATATATATAATTATATATATATACTTATTATCAGAAATATTTTCAATTAAAAATTATATCCCTCATATTCATATTGGATAAGTAATTTACTTCCAAAATCGTAATCCCATAAAATTTCAGTTCAAAGCTAATAAATATAATATACTAGGAACTGAAGTATGCATTACTAAAATGAGGAATAAAAGACAGTTTTAATGATGGTATATTATTTATATATATATTATAAATTATATATATATTATATATATATATATAATATATATATATATATATATATATATATATATATTTATATATATTATATATTAACATATATTAATTATATATATAATAAATATATATATATATTATATAATATATTAATATTAGTTATTAGGTAATAGACTGAACAGCCCTTCCATTTCTAAAACCTTTATAAAATTTTCTTATGTTCAAAAAAAAATTTCTAAGTTTAGAAAAGTTAAGTTAAGATAGGTTTTTTAAGAAAATTGTTTATTGGAAAGCTTCTAGTATAATTCCATAAGCTTGCCACTAAATGAATTTTCTTAAATAAACTTACTTAACTTAACTTTTCTGAAACTTCAGTAAATTTTATTTAAACTTATAGATAAATTTTTGGTCTCAAAAATTAGTGTGTAGGCCCTGTCTACTAGCTCATTACCATATATATATATACAATAATTATATATATTAGTAATATATATATTATATATATTATATATAATATATTATATTATATATAATATATATATATATAATTATATAATATATATATATATAATAATATATAATTATATATATGTTATATATAATATATAATATATATATATATACTATATATATATATATATATATAATATATATATATTAATATATATATATTATATAAATATATATTAAAATATATATATATAATTATAATATTATATATATATATATATGATATATATATATATAATAAGTTATAATAATATTTATAGTATATATATGTAATTACTATAAAATAACACACATATAATGTTTTGATTTTTATAAGTGACAATATATATATAGGCGTACATAGTACCGCAAGAATTATGATGTATAAGGTTATCTTATACTATACTGAAATACATAATGAAAAAAATAATGACAAATTCATTATAAATATTGTAGCAAGTAGTATGATGGAAGCCATCTATTAGTTGTAACTTAATCTTTATATATAGTCAGACTATAGCGTTTCAGTAATATTATTATATTATTTATTAAATTATTCCTTTTAAATATACAGTATACGCTATAAATATATATATATATATTATACACTATATATATATTATTATAATATATATATAAATTATCATAATATATAATATTATATATATATATATATATACTATATATATATTATTATATACATTACTATATATATTATATAATTATTATATATATATATATATAATATATATAATTATATAATATAATATTAATAATATATATATATATATATATATATATTAATATCTATATTAATATATTAATAAATATAATATAATTTATATAATAATATATATAATATATATATATATATAATATTATTAATATATATTATAATATAATTATATAATATATACTATATATATTCAAAACGATATTTAGTGCCAATTAAACCTCCAACATAATTATATTGTATTATATTTGTAAATGGTCCTAAGTGGTTTGAACCTATACCCTTACAGATAGGTATAGTGGTCTCACAAGACCGCCTCACTATTACTCTGGGAAGCTAAGTACTTTACATGATATATGTATCACCCACATCTGATCGCGGTCGCCGCTTATGCACTTTTAAGCTTACGGTTTGTCAAAGTGGAAAAACACTCTTGGAAGTACCATCTCAAGTGTGTAAGGGTCAAACCCACTTAGGACCATTACAAAATATACAAATGATTGTAAATCATAGTATAAAAGTATATTAGTATATATAGTATATATATATAAAGATAATCATAACTATAATATACGCTAAAGTACTCGTAATAATAGTATAAAGTATACTACCAATATATATTATATAAAGTATATAAACCGCATTATACTACTAATTATATATATATATATATATATATATATATATATATTATATATAATATATTATATATATATTAATATATTTACATTATATTATTATCATCATTATTTCCCAGATGGGAGTGAGGTGCTTGACATAGACTTGGAAACTAAATAATGTAAGCTGCAATATAGGGAAGCAGCTCTCCACCACAAGAACCATCTATCCACTCCATACACCTTAAGTGAGACTCGTCATACGTTGCCTTAAAAAAAAAGGAGAGATCCACCCTATGGAGCTTCGTACGCTGCAACACTGCAATGGACCTAAACTGTGGTATCTACATCAAGTTAGGGTTTCATTCTGTAGGGCAAGGTGATCTGCACAAACATTACCCTCTCTCACAAAAAAACTCTTATTATGCACCTTTTACTCGCCCTCTGCCAAACTCACATTCCTTTTCATCAGACATTCCTTTACGATTTCGCACACATGCAGCATCCCAATTTCAATGTTCTTCAGGTCTCCCGCGGCAGATCGGCATTCCAAACAGACGTGAACCACGGGCTCTACAATCTGCTTAAGCCATATTACCCACTACATCCATCCTTTCCATCCTCACAAACGATGACCAACCATCTCAGACACTCTTCACTTATATTTATCTTCTCATTCTATGGCCTTCTCCTCTGACCAGTCACTACACACTCCTCTTTACTCTACGGTCCTCAGTTCCTCATTTGTTATCCTATAAAACTCTTTCCTTTCACCCACACTCTCTCTCCTCATAGATTGTCTCATCTGAAAAGTTCCATGGTACGTGTGAACTTCTACACTCTTACTCTACACACGCGATAGTATTCACTACATGTACATTAACACTTACGTAATCGATATCTACCTTATAGTAAACCCTATACGTCAAGACTTACGGTTATTCCTGTTGATATCTTTTCCAAGTTTTTTAATTCGCTCAGCAGTTTTCTATAGTTCTGTCACATACTTCTCCTATTACTAACACTCAGCATCATTCATTCCCTTTTAATCCAACATATACGATAAATATTTAAAATTCAGAGTTTGTTTACCAATGCGCCATAGGATGAAACTTTGCATATTTTATAATTACAGACTTTATTCAGAAATTGTTATCACATTTATTATTCAATAATTCCCTCCTTTTAGCGCTCCTCTTAAATCCCTGTTCCTAATCCTCTCAACTTCTTCAGATTCGCCACACAAAACCAAAATTCATCAGCTTTACTAATAAAAAGATGGAGTACCGTCCACTCCATCATTCTCTCACCTGAAGGTATTACCTCTAATCTAACACACCTTACTTTATCTCTTTTATCATCCATTCCATTATACAAATTAAATAGAAAGGGAGGCATAATACACAACCAAGACCTGGCTCACCTATTAATATTAAAACAATAACTTTCAACTCCATTTATTCTTACACAGTACATTCACTATTGCTATACATACTTTGATTCCACATTTCAGAAGCTAACCACTCAACACCATATAATCACTAACACCTGCCACATAGCTTTCTCTTTTAATCCTACCATACGCCTGTGCTTATCCATCAAACCTAAATACCAATTTAATTCTTCTACCTCATTTCTCAATCATTTTGTTTCAATGTAAAAACACCTGATCCCACACATCCTCTACCAACTCACTAAACGCACTACTTGTTCTTCACTCAACCAAGTCTTCTCAGTCATCATCGAACGCAACTTTTTGGCCAATAATATCACAACATATATGCTTCCCTACATACACTACACAATAAACTAGTTCCCCTATAATTACCTACCAGTTTCCCCATCTCTACCTTACCCTTATATAAGACGTAACTATTATCTGCTCTCACTCCAACTCATACTCGGAACTATATCACTCCATAACGTTTGATTAACCACAAGAATTCCAAATCCTCACAATCTATATCATCCTCGTTCTAAGGTATGGGTTATCCATTCTATTGGATCATTTACCTAGTAATTTCATTCAATACCTTGCAGAATTAGCCATTCTTCAACTATTCTTTACTCACTCTAATCACCTAATTCCTCCTCCTTACTAATGATCTCATCCCCCAAAATACCTATTCCTTCTTATGTCATACCATCAAATACGCACACACACCATTCAACCATCACCTCAATACGCCAATGTTATACAGAATTTTACGAGTGTTCCTTCACAACATCCCCAAACATCCATTATTCATTCTAGTTATATGAGCTACCATCCATATCAAATATTCATAAAACAGATTCCCCTGTATTTTCATTCTTAACCTATAATTTTCGCGCTTTCCTTCAAAGAGCTTCCTATTCCCTTGTAAGTTCCAATTTTTCATCCTCCACTTTATATATATATATTCCTAACATGTGTCATATATAAACTACATTTTTTTATTCTCCTACGTATGCTCACCTTTTAGTATATTCTGTTTTCCTCCTTATATATAATTCCAAACATCTTTCTTTGAAACTTCATTCACTGGCTTTCTAATATTTCAACCAAGTTCTTCTTTTTTACTTATAAATCCACCTATGTACAGTCTTCATATTCACCACTCACTGTTGAACATATACTTACTTCCTACATTATTAGACATCCACCTACTTCTCACTTTATGCCACTGCTGGAACTGCTTCCTTTCAAATATGTTTGCATGATTTGTTTACAGTTTCAACTGATTTAGTTGCAAGCGCTATTAAATTGCGAGCGCACTTAAATAATTATACTTATTACCTTGTTCACCTAACTTCTCACTTCCGATAATTTTAACCTCACTCCTTTCCACTAATCACCTTCCTCATCCATACAAGCCTCTCCAAAATTTAGTTTTAAAACATAAAATCAATAATAATGATACTTAGATAAATCCATTCCTATAACCCTACTCTCATCCCGATATAATACTATACTATTAACATATCCATAACACAATAACTATATTCAACATCTTCTTCTATATCCAAATGCACAAATAATCATATTGTATTACTTTTCCTACTTCTGATACCATATATATATTACCTTACACCAACCTAGTATATACTTATTAGTATACTTATTAGTATGTTTATAAGAATAATATTATATATGAATATTACTCTACAACACATACATACCTCTCTCCATACAGAAATCAATCACCCTTTATACCTACCTTCAATAATCTTTATTTATTCTCATATATCGACTACTATATTCTCCAAAGAGTATCCACCTGTTATATATATATAATATATTTATATATTATTATCACCATCCCTTTTTTATATCACCTATTCCAACTACATTATATAGGTGTCTTATCCAAACACTAATCTAATTACTGGAAGCTTATACTCACCCCATTACTCACAAATACATCAATTCAGATAATCTACAGAAAATCACGTTCTCTTCTAATACATTATCACCTACAGATATATGGTAACCTATATTTATAATATGTCACTAACTACACACATACATTACCTTTTCAAACTTAGATAATTTTAACCATTAGAATTCTTATAAGAAACTTCAACACTAACACATATAATTACCATAATGCATCATTGATATATATAATACCATCAATAGTATCACTCAGTCAGAATTTTCACCCTTCACCCCTCTCAATTTCAAATTTCACACTACTAGACTACAAACTTTTATCACACCACTCTAATCATTTCTTATTTTCACTCATGTTTCCCTTTCATCTATCTGCTTCAGTACACAGCTATAGAGCAAATCAAAATGTGCTCACTCTTTCTAAATAATCTCACCACCTTATTCTCCTCTTTCTACTCAACATTTATTTTCTCTGAATTCCACTGTACCCCATAACGATTCTATACAAGTATTCGCCTGTTAAAGTATAGAAGGCCGCTTTAATAGCGATCACGAACCTTCTTCTGAAGTCATGTACATTATTCCTGGCAAAAGATAATAAGTGGTAGTGAGAGGGCAAGCCAACCCAACTATCACCTTCACCTTAGTCTATTATATCCTTCTACGGAACACGCAGGACATTACGATTGTGCCAATCTTTTCGATCCCCCATCAATAGGGATATATATACAGGAGTATAGGGTATGGTCTTGATTAATGATGTTAGTATAGTATCTAGAGTAGTTAGTAGGTGTGTGATTAAGGTATCTATGTGGGCTATATGCAATATATGTGGATAAAATAAAGTTATGTGTATCTAAGATGTATTTCTGTGAGATGTGTTGCTAAAGAATTATAGAACGAGAATAATAGACAAAGGCAAACCATTAAGGCACTGGAAATGCAACAGTATTTTAGTGGGAACGTAAAGGCAATAGATATAAATATATATTAATTATATATATATTATATATGATATATATATATATATATATATATATATTATATAATATGCTATTGAGTTATTAATATATATATATATATATATATATATATTATATATATATATATATATATAATATAATTTCTATATCGTAACATATATACATATAGTAATATATATAGTATATATATATATATATATTTATATATAGATATTATATTATAATAGTAGTATATATATATAGTATTAATATATAATATATACTATTAGAATATATAGAAATAATAGTGTGGAGTTGGGTAATTAAAAATAAAATAAAAACAATTCGTTTTTTTCCTTTTAAATATAACATATTTTTTTATAAAAAATAAAAAAAACCAAATGTGGCTGCCTAAACTCTTTGAGTTATTTATTTTTGTATTGGTAGTTATTACAGTACTACCTATGGTAAAATATTTGTCACACAAGATAAGATCGTCGCAAATATTTTTTAAAATATATACAGTAAATAACAGCTTATTCAGATGCTTTAAATTGTTATAAAACTTTATAAAATAAATTTTATTATTTATAAGCCTATTGTTTATTAGCTCTAATTAACGGGGCATAATATATAAAATTTATAAAATTTTCACTATATTGGCATTATAATTAACATTATAATTTTATTATTATTAATATTATTGTCTACATTATTTAATAATATTTATTATATTATTTATATATTATTGCATTATTTATTTAATTTAATTATTATTAATTTAATATAAATCATGAGTGATGTAGGCACCTACCGCTATCATATATCAAAGTATATATATATTAATAGTTAGTAGTCCGCATATAATAATATAGCGCTTATACACCTCTATATCGCATCTATTCAATAAGATAAAACGTAGATCCCGCAATATATTAGCGCACCCTCTACGCAAACCTAAAATTCAGACACTATCAAACCATCCGTACTATATTATCGCTATAAGTATTCCGCAAACGTTAACCGCTACGTCTCTATATATATATACCACTATAATAAATAATGTTTTACTTTCACAAAAGTATTTATAATATTAAATTAATACTATAAATATAAATAGTACTATATATATCCTAAATCCAAACAAGTATAATATTTATTTATTATAAAATAATTTTATTATATATGAGAAATATTTAACTAAGTATGTTAACTAATATATATAGTTAAATATATATTACAAATATCTCAATAGAATTCACTATACTCTATATCTCCTCAATAGTATATCTTCTATCTAAAGTAATAACAAGAAGATACAATATATTATAATATTACTACATATTATATTAACTCATATTCAAATATATAGACTATACTGCTATACATAATAATTAAAAAAGATAACTCAAGATTTATAAAATAAATAAA